>CM076572.1:860875632-861105421 GCA_034641835.2 Pinus albicaulis
GATATAGTTTGAAGTTTGCCGATTTGTTGACTTTTCCTTTCCATTTCTTCTCTCCACCTGTCTTCAGTCTCTTTTATCTTTGGCAAACTGCCAGGAACACAGTCTGAAATGAGATTAATTGAATATAAGCTGTCATTTATGAATTGCGTGAGATTATTCATTATATTTCCGGCCCTTGATATTGCTCTATCAGATTTCATTAATTGATGTTCCCATTCTGTAAACAAGATTTCTTTGTGTTTTTCCTCTATCCTAGGAAGATTTGCTTCTTTTCCCTTTTCTGTATCCTGCCAGTTGAGAAACTCATAAATCTTTTCATCGGCATCATCTATTTCTTGTCTAAGAGTTATGATAGTTTGGATCAAAGATGAAGTAATCTCACAAAAAGGTTCTGCTTGTGACAGTTTTGAGCAAAATTCAATTAACTGCTGAGTCAATAATTTATTAGCCTCAAGGGCTTCCGATTTGAATTCATATAACTTTGGATAATCTTTAAACTTATCCAAAGTTGCTTGAAATTCCTTTTCTTGAATCATTTTTGCCTTTTCCTCATTTTGTAACAAACTCTGTAACTTAGAAATTTCTTCATTTAGCTGCTTTTGTTTGCCTAAAAGCTTTTCATCAACCTTCTTCTTTTCTTCAGCAAGCTGTTTCTCCAATTCTTTAGACCTGAATGTCTGATCCTGTAGTTGTTGTTGCAATTGGCTGATCAGTTGCTGATTCTCCTTAGCTTTTTCTTCCAGTGAAGCTATGTGAAGATCTTTCCGAGTTATTAGTTGAGAAACTTCTACAACTTTATCCACTGTTGCAGCACTATAAGCTCCTGTATACTGGGACAATTTCGTAAGGTCTTCAAATGGATTCATTTCATTGTTCTTATAAACAATATTCATAAACTCATCTGATGGAGTAGAAAATATACCCTTTTCTGTTTTTCTTTTCTTTCTTTGTCTTTTGACAACAGCCTTATGTTTAGGGCTGTAAAATACATCCAAAGGAGGGATCTCCTCACCTTTTAGACTCACCTCCGATGCCTTATCTATTGTTGCTGCCGAATAGGCTCCAGCAAATTGTGATAGTTTTGTTAGGTCCTCAGAGGGGTCAAATTCCTCCTTCCAAACTACATTTCCCGTCACTGTTTGTTCTGGGAATAGGGAAGGCTGATCAGTCCTTCTCCTCTTCCTTTGTCGTTTTACCACAGCTTTGTGTTTCGGGCTATAGAAGACATCCAAGGGAGAAATTTCTTCTATCTGCAAAATAATTTGATCGGAGGGATCCTTTGGGATTATCTCTACTCCTTTAGAACTGGGTAGGCCGCTGGTTTCTCCTGGAACTTGTTTTGAAATGGTCTCCTGTGTGTCTGCTACTCTTAATGTTTGGGCTTCCTTTGAACCCTCAGGATTGTTGATAATTGAATCGAATTGCTGCCATTCCTGGAGCAATTTGGGATCAATTTGAGTATCTTGATTTACCTTTATGGTGCTCTGTTCCTGCTCTTTCGTCTGGGTTTCCTCTTGCACTTTCTCCTATTCTTTTGTTATAACCGGAGGTTCCTTAGTATGTCGCTGTTCAGGCTCGCTTGATCCTACTGCTGGGCTTGTTGCTAACAGATCTAGGGGCAGAGTTTGCAACCTCTGTTCTCTAAGTCTGTTGAATTCAACTAGCCCTTCATCTTGATATTTCATTCTGGCCAACGATCTAACTTGGGACATTGACTCGGCTGTGGAGAACAGGTCATCAAACATATCTTCTTTATGATCAAACTTTGCCAATTTGGCCTGTTCAAGGGCATTATAGGCAACTTTGTCGGGATCAAATTGCCTATTAGGGAGAGTTGTTAGAGTTAATGATTTCATCTTTATAGCTTCTTTCTCTGCATGTTTGAGATCATTCAAGGTGTAGACACCACATCTAAGAGGAAAAGAGGGCCAGACCTGCTTCTTATTTTTCTTTAGAGTTTGTGTAACGCCCTCGGAAATAATCTGATAGGCTATCTCCCTTGCCACCAGTTTATCAAGTATGTACAAAGGAAGAACATGAGGTTTGGCTTGGCTGCCGAAAATTCTTATATAAGTAAATTTTTCCTCTGCAAACCATCTCCCTAAGCCAGTTAAATCAATCCCTGCTTGGTAGGAAATCTTGGGGGCAGGTTTATCAAAAATAGAGTAATGAATGGGTAACATGAAGCCATTGCAGATTTGGTATAAATGGTGCCTATGGGAGGTTTTCCACACTTTCTGATGGTATATGTGAATGGGCATGGGGTCTTGTGGAGTCCACCTCCAGCCGAGCATGGGAAATTCAGAATTAAAACACAGGGTGTCCAGGATATAAGCGCTGTAGTAGAATGGGGGAATAAGCCTTTCAGTAATGCGGGTCTTGTTTCTGAAATCAAGAACTGCGGTGGCTAACTTGTCGGACAGTATATTTCCCCAATCCATAATTTCACTATTACACGTTGCCTCCATCAAAGGAACCATTTCTATAGTGAAATTAGAGGAGTCGTGCAAACCCCATAATGTACACATCATGATCCCAGCATAACAATAAGGAGAACATAGAGAATCAACAGAATACATACCGGAAGATTTATGCTTGTGTTTTGCCGGATTCTGCCTCCAATCCCGAATGGGTTCGGATTCAGTTTCGTTCTCATTTCGGAATTTCTCCAGAAATGCCTTGTTGTACTTCTTCTCTGGCTCAGGAAAATGATACATTTGCCTCAAATCATTAGCTTGAAATGAACCTAAGATTCTCCCATCTCTGGTGCAGAAGGTTCTGTCTGTGATTGGGAGTTCCTCAATTGCCCACCTTACTACATCCGTATATGGGAGAATTTGTTCCCGAGCTGCTATCCGATGAAGGAAAGAGTCGGCTAAGTCCTTTAAAGTACCTTCGGATTTTTTAGTCGTATCTACTGTGGCTTCTACTGTTGTCACTTCAGGTTCTTCAGCTTCTATCAAATTATAGGTACTTTGCCAAGAAGTTTTGCCGAGACCTGAACATGTAGTATCATATATCAATCCTTTCTTTTTATTTCCTGGATCAGTGATGGCTTGTATTATGGCTGGCGAAGCGGAAGCGTTTGCAGTTTTCTTGGACTTCTTCCCCATTTTGCTTGCATCTATTAGCTTGGAAGAATTCTGCACAGGAGTAAAAATAAGCGTAACACAGAGAATTGGGAGAGAAAACCAAATACGAGCGAAATATATCGATTAATGCATGATGAAGAATTAACTTAAGGTGGCCGTGGATCCAATCCGTGAAAAGATTTTAGACTTACTATTTCATTAAATGGCCGTAAAAACCTGTCAATCTTTTAAATGTCCATCATGTCGTTTATTGGTGGAATGATTTGTTTAAGCGTGCCTTGGCCGTTTTGGCGGTTGAGCGCAGGTGAATCTCTATTAGAAAGATAAGGCCTTTAATACGAATTAATCGTAATATCCCCGTTTTAACAACTTTTTTGAAGTTCGTGTTTTTGGCTTTATCGCATCGCATCAGGGCGAAAAGGCGCTTTTGTTATATTGGCATCTCTTGGAATCCTCGTTCGCCGATAGCGATATCGCATCGCATCGGGAGCATTAACTGGGGCTCTTTTAAAAGCATGCATGGTATATCGCCGATCGCCTATTGCGTGTTATCGCATCGGAGCAAACCAATGGTTTTTAAGTTATGCCTCCTTTGTCATTGCGATATGCGATCTTGCGATCGCTTTATCGCAATGATAAAAGATTTAATTATTTATATCATAAAGCCATTATTGGTTTGTCAAAAAGGTAACTTTGTAATGTTTTTATTTCATTTTTTGACCTCTTTGAATAATACAAATTTGATACCAAATAAAACTAAAAGGGACCCATTTCATATTATAGTGTTGTGAATAAAAATTATATGAAATGGGGGGGGGTTGTTGTAGAAAACAACAATTGGCGATTCGCTGGAAGAAACAGTTATCTCTGAAAAGTATGGAAATACTTAAACTTTTTCAAAATAGAGTTTCAATCAAAAGGGAAAATTCTAATATAACTAAGTATATATGCATTCCAAATAAAATGAAACTATTTCTTGCTAATTTCCTCTCTTTGTTTAAAATTAGATACATTCTAAGTTTTAAATAGGCCTCTATTGGTTTATAATGATAAAACAGAAAACCTTTCCAAAGCAGCTTTTATAGTTAACTCGTCTGTCATAGGTAGAGCCTCTGCTGCCAACAAACGTTCATAGTTCCGACAGGGATACCTTTTAACCATGTTATTGTCCATTATCCCATCCATCTTAGAGTATGATTAACAGAATGAATTCAAAATATGCTTTCATATTTTGTATTTCCTTTTACTTTTTCTGTTATTTCTAAGATAAAAAAGCCATTGTCCTAGTTTGGTGGCCAGCTGTTTGACAATGCCATTCACTAGTAGTAATCTAACCGAACAAGCTGGCTCGTGATGAGACCCCTTGTCTTATAATTCTAAGCCATTACCCTGTTTTGGTATGCAGTATTGGTAATGTCGGTTAAACTATTTTCCTATGATCATGGTAAGCAGGCTTGTAATAAGACCTCTTATCTTTTATATCAAAATTTTAGAATTACACTCTGAGTAATCATAAACTTTTGGTGAATGGGATGGACAATTTTCTCCTTAAGAGTAAATGGATGACAGGATAAGAGTTGAAGATGCTGAAATTGGATTAGTTTCTGTTTTGATATTGATAACCTTTTTGTTGACCAATTTAAAAACATAAAATGATTTTTTAATACTTCTAAACTTTGAGAAGAGTTTGCAAAAATTGAAGGGTGGCTTCAGAATGCAATTATACTTAGTTTCCTAGAAATTGTTCCTCTTGTTTAAGACTTCTATTTATTTAAAAGTGAATATCAACAATCCTTTCTTTTGAGCAACTTTTAAATACAGCAAAGGTCAATGGAAGATACCTTACAACTTTATTTCCTAATGATCCTAAAAAAAAAAAATCCTACTTAGAAATAAAGGAGAAGGGATTACCTTCTCAATTGAAGAATTTATTTAAGATGAGGCCATTAACAGGAAGAGAATCCCTCTTTCCTGTTAGATCTTGTAACATGAATGTCGAATGGCCTATCTTCTCGCTGATCTGAAATGGTCCAAGCCACATCTTTTGGAACTTGGTGTGTTTACCTTTATCCTCATGGGCTTTATCCTATTTCAGAACTAGATCACCAACCTGCAACTGTTTAGAACTAGATGAAGCTGAATCAAATGATTTTTTGATTATCTGCTGATGTTTTGCATGAGTAATTTTGGCCTTTTCTCTTTCTTCTTCTAATTTTAAAATTTGATCATGTCTAAGTTGGATAGAAGAAGAGGGGCTTTCTTCAATAAACTGCACTAGGGCTAGAGAAGGAAGTGCTAGATTGGTTGGTAGTATTGCTTCTTTCCCATATACAATATTGAATGGAGAAGTACCTATGGAGGCCTTCTGTGTTATTCTATCTACCCATAGTGCGAATATTAAAGATTTATGCCAATTTTTATGATTCTGTTCAATAGTTCGCTTAATGATTTTAAGGAGATTTTTATTGGTAGATTCTGCTAGACCATTACCCTGGGGATAATAATTCGCAGAATATTTCAGTTTAAAACCTCTTTTAATAGCGAACTCAAACATGGCATTACCAGAGAAATAAGATGCATTATCAAAAACAAGAGCATTTGGGACACCAAACCTGGTAATAATGAATTGATCTATAAATTCTATAATTCCTTCAGAGTTTGTTGTTTTTAACGGAATTGCTTCAACCCACTTGGTAAAGTAATCAGTAGCAGTAAGGATATACTTATGTTGTTTGGAAGAATGTGGAGAAATTTCTCCAACGATATCCAATCCCCATTGTTCAAAAGGTTGCTCAATGTTGACTGGTTGCAAAGGGAAAGCTGATTTTCTTTGTCTTCCACTAGAGGTTTGACAACTTTGGCATTTCCTTACATATTCGTGAGTATCTCTGAATAAAGTGGGCCAATAATACCCAGCATGAATGATTTTGTGAGCTGTAGTGTCAGCTCCAAAATGTCCTCCGGCTGGTCCATCATGTAGCTCCTGCAAAACCTTTTGTGCTTCAGGTTTTTCTAGGCATCTTAATAAAACCGAATCATAGTTTTGTCTAAAAAGTACATCATCAATGATTATGAAGTTTTTTGCTTTTAATCTAATGGCCCGTTTGTTTTTATAAGAAATATTAGGAGGTGCATATCCATTTTTCAAATAAAAGATTAAATCTGCGTATTGAGATTCAGAATTGGCAATACTTATCTGATTTATTTCTTCCATATGTTCTGTATCACCTGATTCCGGAATTTTGGATGCTCCTGCTAACAACCTGCAAAAACCTTGACCCCTCACAATCTTTGCTGGCTTGATTTCCAAGTCATACTCTTGAAGTGCTGTAACCCAATTGGCCCTTTTCTCACCTAATTCCCTTTGGATCAGTAATTGTCTTACTGCATAAAAAGGAACTATAACCTTTGTATGAGCTTTTAAAAGGAAGGGCCTATAGTGTTTAATGGCTTTATACACAGCAAAGGCTTGTTTTTCAACTTCGGAGTAATTTAGTTCTGCACCCTAGAAATTTGAACTAAAAAATGAAATCGGTGCTTCAAGGTCATGATCATTAATCTGAGTGAGTACTGCTGCATAAGATGAATCGGATGCGATAGTATACAATGTGAAATGATTAGAAAAATTGGGAGTGTTTAAAGCGGGGGCATTGATTATTGATTGTTTGATTAAATCAAATGCTTCCTTTTCCACAAATCCCCATTTAAACACTGAATTTTTCTTAATCATATTTTGTAATGGTAAAATGATCTGAGAAAAATCAGGAACAAATCTTTTGACAAAGTTGATCTGACCTAAAAATGACTGCATGGATTTTTTATTATGAGGAAATGGGATTTCAGAAATTTCTTTAATCCTGTCAGGATCAATATAAATACCATCTTTGGAAACAATAAAACCCAGGAGCTTTCCTCGATCAAGAGCGAAGAAGGATTTTTTAGGATTGAGTGAGATACCATACCTTTTGCAGCGTTGAAAAATTTGATTTAAGTCACACAAATGATTGGATCTCTTTCTAGAAAATACAGTAATATCGTCTAGGTAGACAACTACTGTTTTATTAATCAATCCTTTGAAAGCGATATCCATCGCTCTTTGGAATGTGGCTCCCGCATTAATAAGTCCGAAAGGCATTTTCTGATAAGCTTAAGTTCCCCATTTTGTTCTGAATGTGGTTTTAAGTCTGTCATCAGGATGAACCAAAACTTGGTTATATCCTGAAAAACCGTCTAAAAAGGACATTAATTCAGAGCCTGCTACTGATTGGAGTATCTGCTCCATAGTAGGTAATGGGAAGTTATCTTTAAGGCTTGCTTTATTCAGATTTCTGAAATCTATACAAATCCTAATGCCGCCATTTTTCTTTCTGACAGGCACCATATTAGAGACCCAGTTTGAGTGTCGAACGGGAAAAATGATCTTAGCTTTCAAGAGTTTATTGAGTTCTGATTTTATTTGACTCTCTAAGTTCGGATGTATTTTCCTTAATTTCTGCTGAACTGGTTTCTGATCGGGAAGCATTGGAATGGTATGCTGGATCATAGTTGTATCATATGTCTTTAAATCGTCATATTTCCAAGCAAAAACATGTTTATGTTTCTTTAAGAGTTTAATGAATGCTTCCTTTTCTTCTACTGAAAGTCCTAATCCTAGATTAATGTTTTGAGGATTTTGTTCAGTGCCAAGGTTTATCAATTCAAACCTTAAAGTAGAGCTTTGGAGCTTTGCATTAGTCTCAGGTTTAAATATGTCTTTAATATCATAAAGATCCTCAAGCTTCACCACAGGCTTTGGAATTGAATTTTCCTCGGATTTACCTCTCATTTGAAGGTCATGTTTGCTTTCCTCAATGATCTGGTCATCATAGGACTTTTCTGAAGTCAAAAATTGTAAAATGTCTTCATCGTGATTAAATACTCTCCAATTAGTGACATTGTCAGGAATTGTCAGCCTAAAAAGTAATTCTATTGAAAATCTATCTGGGCTATAATCTTCGGAGGGTATGAGTTTGGAAGCAACATTGGCTAGCAAGTCTGCTGCTGAATTTTGAGACCTAGGGATAGAAGAAATATTGAATGCAGAAAAGTGCGTGGTGAGTTCTTGTACCAGCGACTGATAATGTTTGAGGTGATTTGAAAGACAATGAATTGTATTTCTCACCTGTTTGACAATAATTTCAGAATCACCGAATACCTTCAAATATTGCACTTTAAGGCCAATTGCTTTATATAGACCTTGGACTAAGGCTTCATACTCGGCTGTGTTGTTTGTGCATTCAAATTCTAACCTACAGGACAACATTTTTTTTTCACCTTGCGGGCTAACCAATATACACCCTGCTCCTGAACCTTCGTTAGATTTGGAGCCATCAAAATATAAAGACCAAAATAAAGAAGTATTAACAATCTTATTTACAGTTTCCCCAGTATCATTAAAACATCTTGACCTATCTGTTTGTGAATAGTTTTCAATCTGTGATGTTAAATTGTTTACTGAGAAAGGAGATGGTTGGGCAGTGAGATTTCCAAAAAATGACTCCGATGAATAATTTCCCAAGATGTTGTTATTAAATGCAATTGGTTGATTTTCCTGTTCAAAATCTGTTACAGTGTGGGTCATGTGTTTCTCTCGATTGATTTTTATTTGATTTGGCTTTCCCCTATAGGGTAACCACATGTGAGACCAATTGGTAGAAATATACCCATGGAGCTTTTCAGACCAATCCCTACTCAAGATCAACCCATAAAATTCAGGTATATCAGCTATTAAGATATCAATTCGTTGAACTACCCGTGGATCAGCTGATAACCTGATAGTTACAGAGTTAATCTCTCCTAAGACCTGGACCTTGGTTCTGTCTAACTGTACAATGTGTATGGAAGACTTTTGGGGTTCTATGTTCAGCTTGGAACAAACTGAAGCTGGCATTATATTGGATGATGCCCCTGAGTCAATCAAACAGTTGTGTAGGTTTCTGTTGTAGATCTCAAAGGTCAAAAGGAAGGGTGGAGTATGAGAATTCGATCTATCTCCAATCAGGACTGAATCAGTAGCTTCTATCATACCAGAAGGTGGTTGACCCGAATCATTTGCATCTTTAGCACTGGGAAGAGGTGAAGAGGGAACAACATTCAATTCTTTGAGAAGCAATTTCTGCTGATGTTTTAATTTGCTAAGTTCAAACATAGTAATGTTTGCCTTAGTTTTCTTCATATCATCAACAATATTGTAATCCATTGAATCAGATACTACTAATGTTTTAGATGTTGAAGGAGTACTTGAAGTTGAAGGTTGGTTTTGGGGGACTGCTGCGGGTGACTTCTTTGTAGGTACTTTTTCCTTTGTTGTAGCAGCACCTGCACTCCGTTTCTTTGAAGTTGTCTGAACACGTTCGGAGGTACTTTTACTCCTAGTAGAGACATGAAAAGCTTCTTCATCATTATCTGTATCGGAGTTGGGCAGTATGAAATCCCACATGCCATGGCATTCAACAACTTCCTCTTCATCATCAGTTGGTGAGATTGTTTCCTCTTCGTCTTCTTCTTGATCTGAATCTGCATTAGATATGACATTCGGTGGTTTTGATTCGGTTTTCTTGTAATTCTTAAAGGGCCTTTTGGTTGAAGTTTCAGTGACTTGTTTCTTTATTTCAACCATTTCATTTGACATGGTCTTGAGGACCTTTTGAAGGCCCTCCATGTCATATGGATCTTTCGAGGTTTTCTTCTTTGAGTCATCTTTGAACGAAACTTTTTTGGTTTTTCTTTCCTCAAGAGCCGCTTTCTTTTCTAGAGCATTGATACGTTTCTCCACAGCAAGTGCTTCTTTCATGTTTTCAGCGAGTGTTGGTTTTCCGTCCCTGTCTACAAAAATAGCTATATTGGCAGGTAGGGTAGTAATATACCACTCACTTCTGATTTGTTCACTTGGTTTGGAGGCCGTTGGGATTTTATTCAAAAGTTTATTGAAACGAGCATTAAATTCTTTAATTGGTTCCCTATGCTCTATCCTAAGATTGGAGAGATCATTTATTAGTGTAGCTAAAGATCCGTCATCTCCATACTTAGTGAGAAACTGTTCTTGGCAAATGTTCCAACTGGTAATAGAACTAGAAGGCAGGGAAAAATACCAGGATCCTGCTGATCCTTGCAACGTATAAGGGAAAAGCCTAACAACGACATCTTGCTCTGTTACTCCCTTCAAATTAACCGCTAACATGAAGTTATTGATATGTTCCTCAGCTTGGGTTCCATCTTCCGGATTAAACTTGGGTAGCCATTTTTCAGGAGCATCTGGTAATGCATGTAATGGTGCGGGCATGTTGACTGCACCAGGTCTGGTCCATGGATCTGCCATTGTAATACCAGTGGTGGATGATATTGTTGTTGAGATTCCAGATGTCTGGGAAGGAATTGATGTTGAGGAGTGAGCAGGTTGAGATGTTGAAGTTCCAAATTCCTGGTGAACAACAATATGTAATGAGGGAGTGGATGGTTGACTTCGCACTGGGGAGGATGAGATGGAGGATGTGGATGAAAGTGCTTCACTGTCAGAATCTTCAGTGTTTTTCTTTGCCCTTTTCCTTTTAGGTAAAGGGAATTCCGTAGGTTCAATACCGAGCTTTTCACTCTGAAGTCTAGTGAGAGGGTGAGGTAGATTGAATTGCGAAGTCTCACTGCTTTGAGATAGCTCAGATTTCTGTGGTGAAATCGAGAAACTCTGAAGTTTTTGGATGAGAGACTGAACTTCAGGAGATTCAAGACTTAATTGTTCTGAAGTATGGTGGGTTTGAGCAGTGATAGTGGATACCTCTTCTTCTTGCTTGGATGCTGAGGAATCAGCAGGCAATTGGGAAGTATGAGGTGATGTGGAGGGAGAATTACTCTTAGAATGGTTTGCAGATTTGGGTTTGCTTGCCATTCACAGTTGAGGCCCTCCTTCTAGCGCCAAAAATGTTGATGCCTCGAAAATCGTTGCAACAACATTGGGGGATGACCACCCGGTCCGGACCTTAAACAACTCCTTTTCCGTTTGGGATGGTGGCTCCGACTGGATATAATGGGACCAGTTTCCCGATAAAGAATAGAAATGGGTGAATGAGTGATTGATTTAATAATAAGTGATAGTGAATGGAGTACTTAATCTATAAACAACAAATATAAATGACTATTTTATCCCGGGAAGCTTCTATTCTTAAGTGCAACGTTTGATGATCTGTGTTTGTCAATAGGCATATAGATGACACTATTCAATAAACAAAGATATTCATTTAAATAATAATTACTTCATTCAATTAGTTGAATGAAGTAATTGATAAAACATTGTTACACTTATCTTTATATTACTGATACGTAAATGATTGAAAGAATAGCAAACTGTAAACATCCAATAGTGGAAAGTATAAAGATTACTGTTAAAACACATTTAAATATTCAATAATAGAAAAAGTAATCAAACAACAATTTTCATAAAAGAATGAATTCAGACATAGATAATAGTACCATATGAGCTGCAAATCATTCTCAACTTCAATCGCAATTTGAATTCCTTCTTCCGACTCAGAAATACTTTTAGATAAAGGCAGTAGTGCACATCCACATAAAAGCTTCGTTATCAAAATTTGGAAAAAATTGGTCCAGTTTTCATAAAAAAATATGCCTGAAGTACAGTAGTGCAACTTCAGGTTTCAGTCATATACAAAAACTTACGACCCTTTATAAATACATGAAAGGGTCTATAAATACTAAATTAAACTAACAAACTACAAAATTAAAATGCTACTAAGTTGGTGTAACTTGATCTGGAATATCTCCTTCTATGGCCATCTGGTAATCGGCAGCATGATTCATCACTTAGGCTGTTTGTCTTTAGTCCTGAGCTGGCATATTGCAAGCATTGGCTCCACTTCTGGTGGTCGGTTAAGGCGAGAATTGAGTTGGGCATCATAGGTGGCATCCTGTATTTCGGGAATGATGCATCCGATTGCATCTGAGAGGCATTTGAGGGCGGCTCTTTGGCTGTAAGGTTTGACTAAGAACATCCAATAGGTGTCCCATGTCAAACTGTTAATTCCTGCGATTAATCTGCCAGTTTTCTCCAGCTCTGGGTAACATGACCGTTCCAATGTTTTAGCTGATGTCAATTTACCTGGGGTACATTGAGAAATCATGTTAGATAAGTAGAGAGTGTCATTAATCAATTCAACCAAATTACTTGTGGTTAATTTGCATCTGGAAACTGCCCTCTCTGCTTTCATTAACTAGGATTGCCATTCCATAAATAATATCTCTTTATGCGATTCTAGGATCTTTGGCAATTTAGCTGACTGTCCTTCCTCAGTACCTTGCCACTCAAGATAATTGGTCAATGTCTCATCGGCCTGCTCGAAGTCTGTTCTAGCATCAGCTGATTTATCACTTAGAGATGTTGTTGAGTCACATAAAGGTTCTGCCTGGGCGATTTGTTGACATAACAACTTTATCTGTGTTAATAATGATTTGTTTATTTGTACTGCCTCTGCCCTGAATTCAGCTACCTGTGGAAGATTCTTTGTTTTCTCAAGCTGGGCTGATAGTTGAGCAATCTGCTCATCTTTTATCTTCAGCATTTGTTCATTGGCTGTCTTGAGTTGTGCCAATGCCTCTGAGAACTCTTTCTGCTTCTGGACTGCACTCTGGTCAATCCTCTTCTTTTCCTCCTGCAATTGTTGAGTTAATTGATTATTGGTTTGCTGTTGTATTAACAATTGCAGTTCTGCCTGCTCTGCCTTTTGCCGTGCTTCTGATAGTTGTGCTTGTAATGAGAAAATCTCCTGGTCTTTTGTTTTTAATAAAAGACTCACCTCTGATGCCTTATCTATTGTTGCTGCCGAATAGGCTCCAGCAAATTGTGATAGTTTTGTTAGGTCGTCAGAGGGGTCAAATTCCTCCTTCCAAACTACATTGCCCGCACTGTTTGTTCTGGGAATAGGGAAGGCTGATCAGTTCTTCTCCTCTTCCTTTTTCGTTTTACCACAGCTTTGTGTTTCGGGCTATAGAAGACATCCAAGGGAGGAATTTCTTCTATCTGCAAAATAATTTGATCGGAGGGATCCTTTGGGATTATTTCTACTCCTTTAGAACTGGGTAGGCCGCTGGTTTCACCTGGAACTTGTTTTGAAATGGTCTCCTGTGTGTCTGCTACTCTTGATGTTTGGGCTTCCTTTGAACCCTCAGGATTGTTGATAATTGAATCGAATTGCTGCCATTCCTGGAGCAATTTGGGATCAATTTTAGTATCTTGATTTACCTTTATGGTGCTCTGTTCCTGCTCTTTCGTCTGGGTTTCCTCTTGCACTTTCTCCTGTTCTTTTGTTATAACCGGAGGTTCCTTAGTATGTCGCTGTTCAGGCTCGCTTGATCCTGCTGCTGGGCTTGTTGCTAACAGATCTAGGGGCAGAGTTTGCAACCTCTGTTCTCTAAGTCTGTTGAATTCAACTAACCCTTCATCTTGATATTTCATTCTGGCCAACGATCTAACTTGGGACATTGAATCAGCTGTGGAGAACAGATCATCAAACATATCTTCTTTATGATCAAACTTTGCCAATTTGGCCTGTTCAAGGGCATTATAGGCAACTTTGTCGGGATCAAATTGCCTATTAGGGAGAGTTGCTAGAGTTAATGATTTCATCTTTGTAGCTTCTTTCTCTGCATGTTTGAGATCATTCAAGGTGTAGACACCACATCTAAGAGGAAAAGAGGGCCAGAACTGCTTCTTATTTTTCTTTAGAGTTTGTGTAACGCCCTCGCAAATAATCTGATAGGCTATCTCCCTTGCCAGCAGTTTATCAGGTATGTACAAAGGAAGAACATGAGGTTTGGCTTGGCTGCCGAAAATTCTTATATAAGTAAATTTTTCCTCTACAAACCATCTCCCTAAGCCAGTTAAATCAATCCCTGCTTGGTAGGAATTCTTGGGAGCAGGTTTATCAAAAATAGAGTAATGAATGGGTAACATGAAGCCATTGCAGATTTGGTATAAATGGTGCCTATGGGATATTTTCCACAATTTCTGATGGTATATGTGAATGGGCATAGGGTCTTGTGGATTCCACCTCCATCCAAGCACGGGAAATTCAGAATTAAAACACAGGGTGTCCAGGATATAACCGCTGTAGTAGAATGGGGGAATAAGCCTTTCAGTAATGTGGGTCTTGTTTCTGAAATCAATAACTGCGGTGACTAACTTATCGGACATTATAGTTCCCCAATCCATAATTTCACTATTACACGCTACCTCTATCAAAGGAACCATTTCTATAGTGAAATTAGAGGAGTCGTGCAAACCCCATAATCTACACATCATGATCCCAGCATAACAATAAGGAGAACATAGAGAATCAACAGAATACATACCGGAAGATTTATGCTTGTGTGTTGCCGGATTCTGCCTCCAATCCCAAATGGGTTCGGATTCAGTTTCGTTCTCATTTCGGAATTTCTCCAGAAATGCCTTGTTGTACTTCTTCTCTGGCTCAGGCAAATGATACATTTGCCTCAAATCATTAGCTTGAAATGAACCGAAGATTCTCCCATCTCTGGTGTAGAAGGTTCTGTCTGTGATTGGGAGTTCCTCAATTGCCCACCTTACTACATCCGTATATGGGAGAATTTGTTCCCGAGCTGCTATCCGATGAAGGAAAGAGTCAGCTAAGTCCTTTAAAGTACCTTCATATTTTCGAGTCGTACCTACTGTGGCTTCTACTGTTGTCACCTCGGGTTCTTCAGCTTCTATCAAATTATAGGTACTTTGCCAAGAAGTTTTTCCGAGACCTGAACATGTAGTATCAGATATCAATCCTTTCTTTTTATTTCCTGGATCAGTGATGGCTTGTTTTATGGCTGGCGAAGCGGAAGCGTTTGCAGTTTTCTTGGACTTCTTCCCCATTTTGCTTGCATCTATTAGCTTGGAAGAATTCTGCACAGGAGTAAAATAAGCGTAACACAGAGAATTGGCAGAGAAAACCAAATACGAGCGAAATATATTGATTAATGCATGATGAAGAATTAACTTAAGGTGGCCGTGGATCCAATCCGTGAAAAGATTTTAGACATACTATTTCATTAAATGGCCGTAAAAACCTGTCAATCTTTTAAATGTCCATCACGTCGTTTATTGGTGGAATGATTTGTTTAAGCGTGCCTTGGCCGTTTTGGCGGTTGAGCGCAGGTGAATCTCTATTAGAAAGATAAGGCTTTTAATACGAATTAATCGTAATATCCCTGTTTTAACAACTTTTTTGAAGTTCGTGTTTTTGGCTTTATCGCATCGCATCAGGGCGAAAAGGCGCTTTTGTTATATTGGCATCTCTTGGAATCCTTGTTCGCCGATAGCGATATCGCATCGCATTGGGAGCATTAACTGGGGCTCTTTTTAAAATCATGCATGGTATATCGCCGATTGCCTATTGCGTGTTATTGCATCGGAGCAAACCAATGGTTTTTAAGTTATGCCTCTTTTGTCATTGCGATATGCGATCTTGCGATCGCTTTATCACAATGATAAAAGATTTAATTATTTATATCATAAACCCATTATTGGTTTGTCAAAAAGGTAACTTTGTAATGTTTTTATTTCATTTTTTTGACCTCTTTGAATAATACAAAGTTAATACCAAATAAAACTAAAAGGGACCCATTTCATATTATAGTGTTGTGAATAAAAAATATATGAAATGGGGGGGTTGTTGGGGATGCATTGATGATGATTTCAAGGCATGACAATGTTCACAGGTCACAGAATGGGTCCTCCATTGTGCGGGATGGGGAATGGTAAGGACGGTGACAAATTACTGTGTAACACTTTATATTCTGAAAAAAGGAAAATCTAATGAGAACTTGGGAGAATCCCAAGCTTCTGGCGAAGATATTCCAATGCTGGTGAATATTTAATATGTGATTCTTTTGGTGCTACTTGGAATCTTTCTACTTGTCCAAATTCTTGCATAACATCTGGTCGGGAGGTTGTTACATATATAATACTACTAATCATAGATCTATACAACCTTTGATCCACATCCTTAGATGAGTCATCTATGCTCAATTTGCAATCTGTTACCATTGGAGTAAGGATGGGTTTGCAATCTTCCATTTTAAATTTCTTGAGAATTTCCTTGATGTACTTGGCTTGACATATAAATATTCCTTTCTCTTTATGAGATATTTGAAGCCCTAAGAAGTATGTCAGCTCACCAAGTAAATACATCTTGAAATCACTTTGCACCTTTGTAGCAAACTTCTTACTTAGTCGATCATCATTGCTACCAATTATTGTATCATCCTCTTTAGCTATTAGGCATGCTTCAGTTGCTTCATCCAGAACATATATGTCATTTGGAGCTCGACTTGCTGTAGCCACAATTTCACCATACACGCCTTTCCTGATTTCACATTTCATGGAGTTGAATAGTATTGTGTGTCCTTGATCAAACATTTGTCCAACACTGAGAAAATTGTGATTCATGTTTTCAACCAATAGAACATTCTTGGCTAGAGCATATTTTCTTCCGAGAGTGACAATACCTGATCCTATAACATTTGAAGATCCATCATTTCCAAAGGACATGGTTCCATCCTTCTTTTCTTTTAGAGATACAAATTTATTTCTATCTCCAGTCATATGCGTTGAGCAACCACTATCAACATACCACACATCTTTGTTCTTTTGAGCCTTGAAAGCGAGAGCACAATTTTCATTCTTCTTCTTCTTCCATGTTCGTTCGTTTTGTGGCTTCGAAGATTCTTCTGGAGGATTTTCAAGTCTGCAATCTTTGGCTATGTGTCCAAAGTTTCGAAATTTGTAACATTCAATATTATTTCTTAAATGTTCAAATCTATTGATGTTTCACTGAGCCCTGGGAGGTTCATATTTGACAGACCTCCTGGAATTGTATTCGTTCCTAGGGTACATGCGACATTCTACAGCTTTATGACCAAATTTTCCACATGAATAATGGTAGCCATAAAAAATATGTTGACCTGGATGGAAATTTTCGTCGAGGAATTGTCTTCCAAGGTTGTTCTTGCGAATCTTGTCCAATGAAGTCTACATGCATGTCAGATATCATAGGTTCAATGTATTTTGTTGTAGAAGGTCCTGCTTCTTCTTCTTTGTAACTGATGCCAATTTTTTCGTTGTAAGATCGTTGATTGTTGATGAGTTCTTCCAATGCCCTTGCACTGTTGACATAGTTTTGGATAGTTTTTCCTTTATTCAATTCCTCACGCAACGAGACTACTTTGGCTTCTAATTCTTCCCTTTCTTGGTTGCTTTCTTCCAAATTATTTTGAAGTGACTCTTCAATGAATTTTTTTTCTTCAACTTCAATTTTGAGACCTTGAATTTGTTCTTCAGGAGTTTTGGAACAGATATTCTCCGCCTTGAGATATTTTATAAGCTTGACTGCTTCCTCATAAAATTCTTCTATGGTCCATCCTTCTTCTTCATTGTTTGATACCAATTGTTTATTGTGCTTGGGTTTATTTTTCTTGGACATAAACAATAATCTCTCATTGGCTTCTTCTTCACTGTCATTGTCTTCATCGGGTGATGAGCTATCTTCTTTAGAGAGAAAGTTCCTTTTGGATCCTTGCTTGTTGAATTTCTTAAAGCCTTTCTTTCCTTTTGAGTTTCCATTACTTCTGTTTGGACATTTTGCTGCAAAATGCCCAACCTCATTACAGTTGAAACATATCAATGGAATTTTACCTTTGAATTGTCCCTTACCAATTTTAGTTTTCTCGTGAAGTAAGCATATTCTTCATATGAAAAACCTTCTTCATCATCTCCCTTTTCTTCACACTTGCAGGTGCATGTCTTTTGAATTGAAGGTTGTTTATCCTTATTGGTTTTCTTAGATGGAACAAACGCAGTTTCTAGATGCGAAGTACCCTTTTCTTCATCAAGTCTCATTTCATATGCTATGAGAACTCCATGTAATTCCTCTTTGATGAGCTTGTCCAGATTTGCACTGTATTCTAAGACCGATACCTTTGGGTTGAATCTCCCTGGTAACATTCTAAGAATCTTCCGTATAATAGTCTTCTCGTCAACTGGCTCTCCCAATCCTTCCAGAGTATTGGTTATTTCATCCACGTATTGGAAGTATGCAGCAATGTTGCAATCTTCTTTCATTCTGAGTTGCTCAATTTTTTCTCTATATATTTGAAGCTTTGCTTATTTTACATTTGAGTCACCTGCATATATATTCTCAAGCTTGTCCCATACATTTTTGGAAGTTTTACAACCCAACACCTTATGATAAGAAGATTCAATAAGTCCACTGATAATAATATTCTTTTCTTTTGCATCATTTACCAAATTCTTCTTACCTTGTTCATCCGTAGTTGATGTAAATCCATTTTGAACAGTGTCCCATACTTCGTAACCTTGCGCCAAGAGATATACCTCCATTCTTCCTTTCCAGAGTGCATAATTATTTTCATTGAATAGAGGTACACCATTCTTGGTATGCTCCATGACCTCCTTCCAGTTGTTAAAATGCTATTGAAGGAACCAAGCTCTGATACCAATTCTTGGAAATACTGAGAGGGGGGGGGGGGGGGTGAATCAGTATTCCTTTCAATTAGAGCATTAGTTAATCTTCAATTATTATCGGTGTTTGTACAATGATAGAAGAAAACAAGAGGAACACAAATGCACACAGTTTTTAAGGTGGAAACCCACTCCGGGACAAAAACCACCTAATGATTTTCTAATAATTCTTTACTATTCAACTCCAATTGAAAATAAAGCTCCAACTTCCTAAAATCTAGAAAAGTATTCTTCTCCAGCTCCCACTGGATGGACGCTCCAACGCCCGAGATTCTTCAGTAGTCAACTGAACGGATGCCCCAACACCCAATGAGCTACAACTCACCCTAGCACCACCCTACCACCCTATAGAAGAATAAAAGAAGAATGGACTCTTGTACCAGGGAAAATGGTCCACTTTACAATGATATAGAATGATGTAGAAGAAGAAGATATAATAGACCATAACCCCAACTTTGACACAACCACCTAATGATGATCCTAGACCTCGCAACACTACCTCTTCAACCCTTGGCAGATAGACACTGGTACAATTTTTACAATAATGTATTTACAATGACTTAGTACAAAGATACCTTTACAATGATTGTATGCAGTGCTGCCCACTTGAAGACTTCATATGATGAACTTCTTACTGCTGTTATGCACCTTGGTTGCTTCTCTTGTCATGCTACCCTCTACTGTGCCTTGCTTTTCTTTTCTGTCGTAGAAATTCTAGTCCGTTGCAACCCTTGACAACACATGATCTAGCTTTTTCTTGCCTTCTAGGAGCTCGATATTGAATCTGGTGTATCTATGTTATTTCAGATCCTCAATATCTGATTTTCAGTCCTGTAGTATTCCTTTGAATCATATTTCCAATGCCACAGGTCTGACCCAATTTGGATTCTTCAAGAGAGAGTTATACCCAATCTCTCACAGTGCCCTAATTATGGACTATTTCAGCAGAGTACACTTTTACGGCATGCCACGTGTCACTTTTTCTTCATTTGGATCTGAAATTGATAGAGAAAAAACAACAGAATGTTTAATATTTGCCACTTTTTACAGAATTCCAATCCGATACTCAGAGAGAGAGTTATGATGATTTTACCAAGGTCACTTCTTTGAGATGAATTTCAGGAGCCTGCAAAAACCTTGAATTCCACAGTTCATATCTCCAAAAATATTGCTCACCTTGATCTAAAATTTTTACAGCAGCTTCCTCAAGATTTCAGCTTCACCTCATAAAAATTTCAGCTTCTAAACCTTCGTAGAAAATAATTTAGAGCGAAAATTCCACGATGACCTGTTTCAGATGGTGAAATCCCTTACCTAAGGAGGAAATGAATATCATAATTTATATAAATGCTTAAGTTGAGAGGGGCTTCAAAAAGTGAACGCGGGAGGGATTTTAGGAGCTTAAAAGATATTAATTATGACTTTTCAATGACCCATGTCCCAACCCCATGGTGTTTTAGCCCACTAACTAGGGGTACAAACTTCAAACATGAATATCTCTCGAACCGTGAAGAATTACATGGCGTGCCATATATCAACGGAAACATATCGACAAGTAGAAACCATAAAATGCATTATTGACCTAGAATATATTAATTTGGTAGGTAAAAATTCCCATGCAATATTGGGTTAGCCCCTGGTGCTGCTTGGGTTGACATTAGTGACAATCGCTAATCAACAGCTACAGTTGTGATAGAAAATACACTCAAGGTCATAAGTGTGCTGAGAAGAATTTATTTTACATAGATTTTGAAGAGGAAGAATAAAATGAACAAGAAGAGGATATACATGAGGAACCAACCCTAGAGAAAGAAGAAATGAGTTCAACCATACCGTGTAATGCATTGGCAGGAATTACCACTCCTCAAACTCTCGAGATAGAGGGACATATCAAGAAGAAAAAGGTAATAGTGTTGATTGATTCGAGTAGTACCCATAATTTTATTCATTGTAAGGTAGCCAAGGAATTGAATTGTTTCCTATACCCAGCACCAGAATGTCAAGTGATGGTTGCAAATGGAGGAACTATAAATTGCTCTGGAAAATGCCATAATATCAAGCTAACCATGGGGGAATATGTATTGACTAGTCCAATACTTTCCATTCCTATGGGAGGTGCTGATGTTGTACTAGGAGTACAATGGTTACAATCTTTGGGGACGGTAGCTTTTAATTTTCAAGAACTTTTCTTGAAATTTTTTTCAGAAGGAAAGGAAGTCGAATTACGGGGTATTGCGGGGAAGCCGGGAAGGATAATAAGCTCTAATGTCATAACAAAGCTTCTAAAGAAATAACAACGATGTGTAATTGCACAATTATGCTCACTAAAAGTTCCAACATCAAAATCATCTATTTCTGCAGATCTCCAACAAGTCTTGGACAATCATTCCAAGGTGTTTGAAACTCCCAAAGGACTCCCACCTATTCGTGATCATGATCATGCTATTCATTTGATTCGAGGAAGTGTTCCTCCAAACATCAGGCCTTATAGATATCCTTACTTCCAAAAGAGCGAAATTGAACGTATGATTGCAGAAATGTTAGAGGCGGGTATAATTCAACCTAGTCAAAGTTCTTTCTCTACTCCTATAGTATTGGTACACAAGAAGGATGGATCATGGCGCATGTGTCTGGATTATAGGGATCTCAATAAGCTCACCATTAAAGATAAATTTCCCATTCCTGTGATTGATGAATTATTGGATGAATTACATGGAGCAATTTATTTTACCAAATTGGATCTTTGTTCAGGATATCATCAAATTAGAATGAAGACTGAAGTTATTTCAAAAACAGCATTTCGAACTCATGAGGGTCATTATGAATTTTTGGTCATGCCTTTTCACCTTACCAATTCACCTTCTACATTTCAAGAGTTGATGAATTCAATTTTCAAACCCTTCCTTAGAAAATTTGTGCTAGTATTTTTTGATGATATATTAATCTACAGCAAGTTTGGAAGGATCATGTTCAACATGTTGACAGGGTGCTCAAACTATTGCAGGAGAAACAATTATATGAAAAAACATCCAAATGTTTCTTTGGAGTAAAAGAGGTGAAATATCTGGGTCATATTGTATCTCACGAGGGTGTTAAGGTAGATCCTAACAAAATTAAAGCCATTAAAGAATGGAAAGTCCCCACAACTATAAAGCAATTGCGAGTTATTCTCGGGTTAATAGGGTATTATCACAATTTTGTTAATAATTATGGGAGAATAACATCACCTCTAACAACATTATTGAAGAAAGATGCATTTTCATGGACTCCTGAAGCAACTAAGGCCTTTGAACATCTTAAAGAGTCAATATGCCTACCACTGGTCTTAGCTACGCCAGAATTCACAAAAACCTTTATTGTGGAATTTGATGCCTTAGGAAATGGAATTGGTGTTGTTTTGATGCAAGAAGGAAGACATTGCTTTTGAAAGTCATCCAATCAAAGAAAAGTATTTACAGAAAGCTATTTATGAGAAGGAAATATTAGCAATACTGCATGCACTAAAGAAATGGCGAACTTACCTAATGGGAAGACACTTCAAAGTAAAAACTGATCATGATAGTCTTAAACACTTTTTGGAACAAAGACTATCTTCAGAAGAGCAGCAAAAATGGGTCACAAAGATGTTGGGTTATGACTTTGAACTAATCTACAAAAAAGGGAAGCTAAATGTTGTTGCTGATGCACTCTCAAGAAAGAATGAAGAGGTGGAAGCATTGCTTTGTGTCATTTTTATTATCCAACCAGATTGGATAACCGAAGCAAGGGATGAATGGAAGAAGGACGAAGAAGTGTGGACACACATTCAAAAGTTGCAACAAGATCCTAGTACATCTAATACATTTAGTTGGAAAAATGATTCCTTATGGTACAAATATCGCTTGTATCTTTGTAGGAATTCTAAACTAAAACAAAAGATTCTTTTGGAATTGCACACTTCTCCTTTAGGAGGACACTCAGGATTTTTAAAAACTTACCACGGGGTGAAGAAACAATTTTTTTTTTGCGATGGCCTTAAATCTGATATTCAAAATTTTGTGGCGGAATGTTTGATTTTCCAACAAAATAAATTTGAGACAATTAAGACCCCGGGTCTTCTACAACCTTTATCCATCCCAAGTCAACATTGGGAGGAGATTTCAATGGATTTTATCACAGGTTTACCTAAGTCTGAAGGAAAGAGTGTCATCATGGTGGTAGTTGATAGACTTACCAAGTATGCACACTTTTGTGCATTATCTCATCCATTTAAAGCAAGTAGAGTTGCTACTACATTTATGGACAGAATTCAAAAGCTACATGGAAGCCCAAGGGTTATTGTGAGCGACAGAGATCCCATTTTTACTGGAAATTTTTGGACGGAGTTATTTTCTTGTTTGGGTACTCAGTTAGCTCATAGCTCATCTCATCATCCTCAATCTGATGGTCAAACTGAGATAGTAAATAAATGTTTGGAAGGATATCTTCGTTGTTTTGTATCTGATAAACAAACACAATGGGTCAAGTGGTTACCTCTTGCTGAATGGTGGTATAACAATTCCTTCCATACTGCAGCAAAAATGACCCCATTTATGGCACTTTATGGATATCATCCACCATCCATCACATCATCTTTAAGGGAAAATTCGAAGGTTCAAGCAGTGGAAGATCAAATCGAGCATCAGCAAGAAGTTCTCCAACTCTTAAAGGATAACCTGAATTTGGCACAAAATCGAATGAAACAACAGGCAGATCAACATCGTAGCGAGAGAAGTTTTGATGTAGGAGTTTGGGTATTTTTACGGCTACAACCATACAAACAAATGTCCCTCAAGCAAGCAAAGAAGGATAATAAATTATCGCCAAAGTACTATGGTCCTTACAAGGTGTTGCAAAAGATTGGTACTATGGCATACAAATTGGAGCTTCCTGCTTCTTCGCGAGTACATCCAGTTTTCCATGTTTCATGCTTAAACAAGGTTATAGGTGAAAATCTTCCAGTTCAAACAATATTGCCAGAACTTGATGAGGAAGGAAAATCCATATTGGAACCTGAAGTGGTCATGGAAACAAGAACTCGACAGCTACGGAATCGATCAATTTCAGAGTATCTCATCAAGTGGAAGAACTTACCCACTGAAGATTCTACATGGGAGGATGAGAATTTTATACAGAAGCACCCCGAGCTACTCAAGTGTTGAGGACAACACTTTTTTGAAGGAGAGGGGCATGTTAGGTCCCTATATTACTAGTATAGTCCCTTATTGTTGTTAGTGTAACCCCCTTATTGTTATTATTGTACCCTTGTAACCCCCATATTGTTATTATTGTGCCCTTAAATTATTATTGTTAGGTAGGCTAGGATTACATTGTGGCCCCATGGACTCCTATATATAGAAAGGAGGTTTTGTAATTTGAATCATCCAAGAATTTTTCATTCATGTAATGTATTGGAGGTTGCCCCCTCGAAGTGGCTTATTTATAAGGCATTGATATCTCTTTTCTTCTATTTTTGGAGCTGGTTTCACAACATATGGTGGTGATGACCATGATGTCTCTCTGAACTAGAACTATAATAGAACCCATAATCACTACCTAGGCTTGTTAGGTCTATCCAACCATCTTCAACCTATACCTATGTCATCCCTGTCCAACCTGTATCTTGATCAAGACATGTTGTTATATTCCATGTAAGTTATTTCCTCCTATCAATGACTGATTCTTAATTGTCCCCATCTTTGCAAATATGAAAGACTCTGAAGGATGATTGTGCTAAAATTGGATTGTTTTTCCTGAGCTCTGGAAATTATTTCATGTTACTCAATTATCCTATCATTATATTCCTTGTAACTTATGATCTCTGCATTCAAACTTCTCAGTGTATTTGTTATATCAGGAGAGTACTCATCTCCTTGATGCTCAATTTATATATAAGGAGAGTCACTGTAACAACCCCTAGTTGATTTTCTATGTAAATAAAATAAGAACAGGTCATGGGACATGTATTCCAAACTAAATGTTGGGAAAAACATAGTGATAGGTATCACTGGTGATTAATCAATGGCTATGGAAATTGGAAAAGGCATTGGAAAAGGCCAATAGGCATTAATTGGTATTTTATTTATGAAATAAAGAAAAATAGGAAAAAATGAAGGTGAAGAGACACAAATTTTCGTGAGAGGGAAATTGAAGGAAAAATGAAGGAAAATGAAGAAAATAGGGACCTTAGTCATAAAAAGGTTTTTGAGGATTAGTTTAAAACTTTTGTTGGTTTATTTTTTTATCAGTTTAGAGTTCAAGCTCTCTTATATTTTATCACTCTCTCATACTCTTGCACACTTAGAGTATTCTTGGAGCATTCTTAAAGAACTTTGGCATATATTCGATTTAGAGAAAGAAGGTAAAGGAAAGCAGGAAAGCACAAGGGCATAAGTGTATCAATAACCACAACTAGATTTCTTTGCAGGTAACAGGTTACATGTGTGATTAACTTGTTGATTTCTGGGTGCATGGTATATGTATGTGATATTTTTGTTATGTGTTGTCATTCGCATGGAGATTTTCTTGGATTGACAGTGGTTTTAGCACTGACTTTCCATTTCCTGGATAGCCATGGTTTTGTGGGTTTTTGAATTTGATTTTTTTCTTATTGGTGCTCATAATTTCTTACGATTGTGGGTTGGAAAAAATGCTCTAGAAGCCTTGGAACAAATTGGGTTGAGTTACTAGTCCTACATCCTAGGTTAGGATAAACACTCTAATCCCTTGGTGGGTTGAGTCACTAGTCCCTAGAGATTGGTTGGAAAAAATATCTGGAGCCCTGGAAGGCCATGGATTGAGTAACTATTTCCTGGAGACCTAGATAGCTTAGGTAGAGATCGACCTGTTTTGTGTTAATGATGTCCGACTGTAAAGTTGGAATCACTGTGGGTGGGGGTTGATGTGGTTTTTCCTTTGGAAGCTATGGTTTGGTTTGTTTTGGTTTATTCCATGAGATCCCATATTCATGCTTGGAATATGGCACGAGGGTGATTGGCTGAAAGAAATATTTGGTTCAACCCAATCTATGATTAGGTGGTATGTGGAAGTCCCTTAATTGGTTGGTATTTTCATATGTTAATATGAGACTTTTTCCTATGATTATCTATGAGAATTTGTTGTGATTATGATGGTTATATTATGGCTAAGGTTCTATGGTTTCTATGTCGGTTAGTTTCTTGTTATATGTCGTTTATATGATGTATATTGTCTATGGATCTTGTCATGAATTGCTTAGTTATTGATTAGTTTATGAATGTATGGAATAATAGTGTTATTGAAGCTATGTGGAGAGGGAATAGGGCCTTTTTTGTGATTCTCAAATGAATCTCAGACTCTTGTGATAAAATATGCATTCATGACCTGTAGCTTACATGTTTTCCATGTGTTTGATGAAATGTTTGTTATGTTTTGTGTAGTCGAGGTCAATTTTTTCCTCTAATTTAGAATGTTTAGCATATTTGTCATGTCATTTATCATTCTATAAAGTCTCAAGAAGTTCTAGGTAGCGGTCCGAAGGCTACCCTGGAATCGTGGCTCAAATCTCGGTACCACACCCTCTAAACTAGAAAATTTAGTTCACAACCACACTTAGGTAGTGTTATGTGTGCCGTTGGAGTCCTTCAACTGCACCTAGGCCTCGTCATGCATGTGATTTTGGGTTAAGTTGTGATAATCGAAGCCCCAACTCCAGTTTCGTCACCTATGGTGGTCATTTTTCCCCTAAGCATCTTGTAGTCGTAAGGGATGTTGTGAGTTATCATTTTTTGGTCAGTATGTAGGCCCCATTTCCTTAACTGGAACTGGGAGGCCGAGTCATTTCATAGTAACTCTTCGTCTCATGTTTACCCTGACAGGCTAGTGAAATTGTGTAAATGTGGGAATGGGTGGTTACATATTGGTATCATAGTGGTTTCTGTTCCTTTGTGTGTTATTTAATACCATATTGGTATCAGAGCTTCTGGGTTCAAACACTTGGACTAGATGAGCAAGATTTGTTTTTCATGCATGCATGTTAGTTGTCGATGTGTTAATTATGCATGCATAGTGGTGGTCATTGTTGTAGTCATTTGGTGGGAATATGTGAAGTGTGTCAGAGGCATTAGGATAGACAAGTTGAGTTGGCATAAATTCAAAATACTTTTATGAAAGAAGTACTTTTAAAAGAGATACTATGATGGTAAGGCTAAGGAGTTATACGAGTTGAAGATGGGATCTATGACAGATGATGAGTATATGATTAATTTTTTGGATTTATTGAGGTGTGTACCGTATCTTAACGATGAGAAAACGAAGGTTCAAATATTTTCTAGTGGATTAAATTTAGCACTTAAAGATCATATTGAGTATAATGAGACTCAAACATTGGAGGAAGCAATTGGAAAGTTGAAACATTGTTATGAGTAGTCTAAGTGTAATTCGAAGCCTAACCAAGGTTGGAAAAGTAATGACGAGACTAAAGGAAAATGAAAAAAGAAGTGAGGAATGCCTTATGATATAGGTAACAAGGAGAATGCAACACCATATAATAAATTCAATGAAGTTAAAAAAGGACATGGATTTAATTATGAGCAGAACAATGGTGATGGAAGGAAGACTTTGCATTGCTTTACTTATGGTAGAGAGAATTGTAGGATAGATTTTCCACAACATCATTGTGGGAGACATCAGATTTATAATGGTCAGGAGGCACATACATTTAGGTATGTTAGATAGGGTATTCCTCGAATTTATGTAGCCTTGGATAATAGATAGGTTGATCATCAGGCATCTATGATTGAGATGGAAGGTAAGCTTTGTGATCAAGCTGTTTCTATTTTGATTGACCCTGGATCTAACTATATTTATATCAGTCTTGAGCTGGTGGAAAAATGTTGCTTGAATAAACAAGTGCATGAAAATTCTTCGTTAGTACAGTTGGTTATAGTTACTAAGAAAAGAGTTAATAATTTTTTGATATCTTGTGCATTTGATATAAACAATATTTCTACATCAATGCATCTAAATGTGATTCTGTTGGGATCATAAATATGTTGTTGGGTATTGATTGGTTGTACATTCAGAGGACTAAGGTAGATTGCTATAGAAAAGCTATAGAATGCTTGGATGATGATGGAGAGAGGATAATATTGCAAGGTAAGAATAATCCTACGTTAGTGAAAATGGTTACAACTATGCAGACAAAGCATAGTAGCAAGAAAGGGTTTGTATTGTTTGTAGTTAATATTTCCAGTGACAAAAGAAAGGATGTTGAGGATGTTGAAGTTTTGATAAGGTATTTTTTTTTGTAGTAGTTTCAATATGTGTTTCCAACAAAGATCTCACAGTTACTACCTCATAGGGAAGTGGAATTTTCTATTGATTTGATGTCAGGAGAAGCACTAGCATTGAAGACACCTTACACGATGAGCACTCTAGAATTAGTAGAATTTAAGTTGCAACTTAAGGAAATTCTCAATAAGGGAAAATTTAGGCCAATTTTGTCGCCATGGGATGCACCAATATTGTTTATGAAGAATAAGGATGGTACTCTCAAGTTGTGTATTGATTACAGGTTGTTGAATAAGGTAATGATCAATAATAGGTACCATTTTCTGTGAATTCATGGCTTGTTTTATCAATTGAAGGGAGCAACAATGTTCTCAAATATTGAAATGAGTTTAGGATATCATCAAGTACGCATCAAATAAGAGTACATCTACAAAATTGTATTTCATACTAGGCATGGGCTTTATGAGATTGTAGTAGTTCCTTTTGGTCTTACTAATGCTCCAGATACTTTCATGTGTTTGACGAATAGTGTGTTCCTTCCTTATCTAGGAAATTTTGTGATAGTATTCATGGATGACATGTTGATATATTCTAGGAATGACAAAGAGCATCCAAAACACCTAGAATTAGTGTTAATATTTTTGAGAGAGCGTCATTTGTATGCCAAGCTTAGTAAGTGCAGTTTATTTCATACATAATTTCATAAAGATAGAATTTCATTACTTGTGACATGTTGTTTCCAAGGAAGGTATAGTAGTGGACCCAGAAAATAATGAAACTATCATGGAGTGGGAAGCTCCTAGGAATGTGGAGGAGGTTATATTATTCATGGGACTAGCAGGTTACTATAGGTGGTTCAATAGGAAATTCTTGCAGATTTTCTATCTTATTACGTCTTTGCAGTGAAAAGGGAATAAGTTTGAATGGATTAAAGAGTGTGAAGCTAGTTTTGAGGAGTTAAAGAATTTTCTTACAAATTCTCTAGTCTTGAAGATGAGGATCCAGATAAATATTTTGTGGTATGTACATATGCTTGCAAGAGAGGACTTAATGGAATCCTAATGTAGGAAGGAAAGGTGGTATGTTATGATTCGAGAAAATTAAATGAGCATGAGCATAAGTATGTGACTCATGATATTGAGTTGGCAGCTAACATTCATTCATTGAAGATGTAGAGGCATTATATTCTTGGTAGGAGGTTTATCTTGATAAGTGATCATAGTGGACCGAGGTACTTATTCGATCAACATAATCAAAATTCCAAGAAATCTAGATGGTTGGATACTCCCAGTGAGTTTGACTTTGTGATCAAGTATATTAAGGGAAAGGAGAATAGGGTTGCAGATACTCTTAATAGAAGAGTGCATGTAAATCATATTTCAACATTTATCTATTATGGGAAATAATTAAAAGATCTGATATTATAAGTAGGAAAACATGATGACAAGTATCAGTAGTTGAGGCACAAGTTACAACAACAAGCTATAGGTGATAGGGATAAGGAGTATCATCTCACAACATATGGCTTGCTCAGATTCAGGAACAAGACTTATGTAGCAGATGACACTAAGCTCAAGAAGCTTATATTGATGGAGTTCCATGATAAGTCATATTCAAGTCACCCAGGATATCAAAAGACTTGGAAAACAATTAATAAGTTCTACCATTGGCCGAAATTAAAGAAAGAGGTGGTTGAGTTTTTCATGAGATGTTTGGACTGTCAGTAGGTAAAAGAAGAGTGTAAGAATCCAGGTAGTTTATTACAACTGATTCTGATTCCAGAGTGGAAATGGGAGGTCATTTGCATGGATTTCATTATAGATTTGTTGACGACATCGAAAAAACATGAATCTATCATGGTTTTGGTTGACATGTTAAGTAAGGTAGCACACTTCAGTGCAGTTAAGTATACGAACTAAGCTAGTGAGGTAGCTCATATTTTCATCAAAGGGATAATTATATTGCATGGTGTTCCGAAGAATATTATATCCGACAGAGATGCCAAATTATCTTCTAGGTTTTGGAAAGAATTGTTTGTATGTTTGGGGACAGAGTTGGTCTTCAATGCAGCTTATCACCCATAGACAGATGGACCAAAAGAGAGGGTTAACAAGATTCTTGAGGGCATGTTGAGGATGTATGTCATGCATCAACAATGGAAGTTGGAAGAGTATCTTCCACTAGTATATTTTTCATATAATAATGGGTATCATAAATATTTGAAGATGAGCCTATTTGAGGCACTTTATGGGTTAAGTTTTAATACTCCCATTAACTGGAGTGATCCGATGAATAGGGTATTGATTGGACCAGATATGTTGGTAGAGATGGAATAGGAGACATGGGTTATTAAAAGGAATTTAAGGGCAACATATAATAGGCAGAAGAGTTTTGTAGATCAGTATGGGGTATTTAAGGAGTTTCAGGTTCAAGAACAAGTGTACATGTGCATCAAGCCCAAGAATATCTCCTTGAGGATTGGATCATGTGCCAAGTTGACACCTCAGTATTACAAGACTTTGGAGATCCTTAAGAGGATTGGACCAGTGGCCTAAAAAATTACACTGCCTCTGATATTGAAAGTCCATTTCATAGCTTAAGAAGTATGTCCAAGTTGTTGATCATGTGGTTGAGTCGTCTGTACTATAGGTGAAAGCAGAGGGAGAATTCTAGCCATAATCACAATGCATATTGCAGCGTAAACAACTCATGCTCTAGAAAAGAGAAATCGAGCAGGTTAAAGTGTAGGGGAAGCATTTTGGATCTAATGAAACTACATGGGAGATGGTTGATCAGATGCAGGCTATGTATCCTTAATTATTTTTTAGTGTGAGAAAATGAGTTTTTGGTATATGCATATGTATATATGGATGTTGTTGTAGATACCATAATGAGTTGTGTTACAAATCTACAATAAGCGGTATTATTGTCATGTTTATCATGTTCGTCATGGTTTGCAGTAGTTTTTCATTGTAAATATTGCATCGATATATGTTATAAAGCTTCATGGGAAGTATGTTTTGTTTTCAGCGGTTTGTTTGTGATAGTTTATGTTGAACACTGAGGACGGTGTTCCACCAAGGGGGAGGGGTTTTTAACAACCCCTGGTTGAATTTTCTATGTAAATAAAATTAGACTAAGGTCATGGGACACATATTCAAAGTTGAATGTTGGGAAAAACATAGTGATGGGTATCATTGGTGATTAATTAATGGCTATGGAAATTGGCAAAGGAAAAGAGGCATTAATTGGTATTTTTTATGAAATAAAATAAAATAAAATAAAAGGAAGCTGAAGAGATACACATTTACATGAGATGGAAATAGAAGGAAAATGAAGAAAATTGAGTCCTCAATGACTAAAAGGTTTTTGAGGATCAGTTCACAACTTTTTCTAGTTTAAATTTTTGTCAGTTTAGAGTTGGAGCTCTCTTCTATTATCTCACTCTCTCATACTATTGAACACTTAGAGTATTCTTGGAGCACTTTGGCATACATTGGATTTGGAGAAAGAAGGCAAAGGAAAGCAGTAAAGCATAAGGGAAAAAGTGGATCAACAACTATAGTTGGATTTCTTTGCAAGTAACAGGTTGTATGTGTGATTTCCTTGTTGATTTCTAGATGCATGGTATATGCATGTGATTTTTTGGTTATGTGTTGTCATTAGCATGGATATTTTCCCGTATTAACAGTGGTTTTAGCCTCGCCTTTATATTCCCTATATAGCCATGGTGTTATGGGTTTTTCCATTTGAATTTTGTTTTTTATTGGTGCTCATAATTCCTTATGGCTGCAAGTTGGAACAAACAATCTGGAATCCCTGGAATAGCTTGGGTTGAGTTACTATTACTGGAGCCTAGGTTGATAAAAACACTCTAGATCCCTTAGTGGGTTGAGTTACTAGTTCCTGGAGCCAGGTTGGAAAAATTATTTGGAGCCCTGGAAGACTGTCAGTTGAGTTATTAGTTCATGGAGCCCTGGACAACTTGGATAGAGATCGATCTAATTGGTGTTAGTGATGTCAAACCATGGAGGTGGAATCACTATGGTTGATGGTTGAAGTGGTTTGGTCTTTGTAAGCCCTGGCTTGGTTTATTTTGTTTTATTCCATGATATACCACATTTATGCTTGGAATATGGCATAGGGGTGATTGGATGAAAGATATATTTGGTTCAGACCAATATATGGTTGGGTGCTATGTGGAAGTCCTTGAATTGGTTGGTATTTTCATATGTTAATATGAGACATTTTCCTATGGTGATCTATGAGAATTTGTAGTGATTATGTTGGCGATAGTATGGCTAATTTTCCATGGTTTCTATGTTGGTTATTTTATAGTTATATGTTGGCTATTTTCTAGTTATATGTTTTTTATATGATGTGTGTCATTTATGGCTCTTGTCATGAATTGCTTAGTTATTAATTAGTTGATGAATGTATTGAATAATAGTGTTATTGCAGCTATGTGGAGAGGGAATAGGGCCTTCTTGGTTATTCTCATCTAAATCTCAGACTCTCATGATTAAATATGCATTCATGACCTATAGCTTACATGTTTTTCATGTGTTTTATGAAATGTCGTTATGTTTTTTAAAGTTTAGGTTAAGTTGTGCCTCTAAGTTTTAATGTTTAGCCTTGTTTTCATGTCATTTATCATTCTGGAAAGTCTCAGGAAGTTATGAGCAGTGGTATGGAGGCTGATTAGAATTGTGGCTCAGATCTTAGGACCGCACCCTCTAAACTGGACAAGTTGGGTCACAACCACACTCAGGAAAAGTTGTGTGTGCAGTTAGCAACCTTCAACAGCACCAAGGCCTTATCATGCATGCGATTGGGGGTTATGTTGTGGGAATATCAACCCAAACTCAAGGTTTGGTCATCTGGGGTGGTCTTTTGGCCCCTAAGGGATGTTTTAATTTGTCAGTTTGTGGTCATTATGCAAGGTCCACTTCCTTAACTATAACTGGGAGGCCAAGTCATGTCATAGTAACTTATTGTCTAATATTTACCCTAACATGCTGGTGAAATTGGCTAAATATGGGAGGGGGTGGTTATAGTTGCGTGAATTATAATACATCATTTTTGTCATCATCTCTGATCTTCTAGTTCCTGCAAACATGCCATGTTAGATAAACCAAATATAGACATAACCAAAACCATACCTTACTTAAGTTCAGGGGAGGATATCTCGTCTCCACAATCAATGCATATTATCACAATATACATATACATAATGACATCAACATATCAATCATATCAACATAATCACACACCAATGTCATCATGATGATGCAAAATGCAACAATGACCATCATAATGCATGCATGGAAAACATATCGGTAACTAGCATGCATGCCTATATAGCCCATCCAGTCCAAGTGTTTCAACCTGCAAGCTATGATACCACCTTGTGGTATCAGATATTACCCAAATAGAATGGAACCCACTCTGATACCACCCTGAAAAGACTCCTCCCACATTTACCAAAATTCACAAGCTCGTTAGGGTAAACATGAGACGAGTGTCACTATGACATGACCCAACCTCCAAGTTCCAGTTATGGAAGTGGGGCCGACTCACCAACACTTACATGCATCCTATAGGGACAAAAAATCACTCAAGAGTTGAAAAACCACCCTAGGTGATCAATCCCTAAGCTAGAACATTTTTTCTCTAACCTAGTACCCCAAATGCATGCACAACAAGGCAAGATGGAAGTTATGAGGCCCAAATCACACACACAAGCCTACTTCCATGCAGTTATGACATAAATCCTTCAATTCATTGCTAGCGGTTCAGAAAATCTTAGCTAATTTTTCAAACTAGCCTCTAGACCATTGCCCAAAATAGCTTGTAAATTTCCATAATCATAATTAACATGAAGACAATGCCAAACATTCAAAATTGACCTAGACATGCCTAATCCATAATAGAAATTTTGTTAAAGATATGGAAAACATGTATGCTACAGGTCATGAATGCATATATGATCATAAATTGGTAGTATTCACCTAAGAATAACCAATAAAGATTTAATCCATCTCTATCTAGCTGCAATAACACTTGTTAGTCCATGCATTCATCAACCAATCAATAACTTCTCTAAACATGTCAAGAGCCATACATAGATTACATCATATAGCCAACATATAACCAACAAATAACCAACATAGAAACCATGTAAATCAACCATAATGGCAGCATCATAACTAGTACAAGCGCTCATAAATCACAATAATATAATAGCTCTTATTAACATATGAAAATTCTAACCAAGTCAGGGACTTCCACATACCACTCAACCATATATTGGGTTGAACCAAATATCTCTTTCCACAAATCACCTCCACACCATATTCCAAGCACGAATGTGGGATCTCATGGGATAACCAAGACAAAACCAACCAGGGATTCCGAAGGCCAAACCACCTGAATCCTCAACCACAATGATTCCACCTCTATGGTTTGTAAATCATTGACATCAACAAGATTGGTCTCTAACCTAGTTGTTCGGGGAAAAAGGAACTAGTAACTCAACCCACAACCTTCTAGGGCTTCAAAGTGTTTATTCTAACCCACAACAATTGGGAACCTAAGCACCAATCAGAAAAAAAGTGGAAAAACCACAACACCATGGCTATCTAGGAAATGGAAAGGCAAGGCTAAAACCACTATTAATCCAGGAAAATCCCCATGTGAATCAAAACACATAATAAAGGAAACACATGCATATACCATGCATCCGAAACTAGCAAGGAAATCACGGATGCAACCTATTACCTGAAAATAAATCTAGTTATAGTTCTTGTTGCAATTGTTTCCATGTGCCCCCTAATTTCCCCGGCCTTCTTTCTCCAAATCCAAGTGAATGCTAAAGTTCTCCAAGCATTCACTAAAATCCTCTAAGTGTGAAAGAGTGTATGAGAAATTGAATGAAAGGAGATCTTAACTAAAAACTGTCAAAAAGATTTCAAAAGCTATCAACTAATTCTATGATGTATTTTTATCATTGATCTCTCCATTTTCTTCATTTTCCTTCATTTTTCCTCTAATTTCCATTTCATGCAAATTTGTGTCTCTTCACCTTCCTTTTCTTCTATTTAACTTTATTTTCATAAATAAAACTCCAACTATTTCCAATTCCTTTCCCAATTTCCATAGGCATTAATTAATCACAAGTGATGCCCACTATAGGGTTTTTCCCACTTTCAACTTGGAATATGTGTCCCACGACCTTGGTATTATTTTATATACATGGAAAATCAACCAGGGGTTGTTACATTTATCCTCTAGGATGGCCCACTTCCTCTTGTCAGCCACTTGTAACAAAAACCTATTCCAACCACCTATTCACTTGTCAGCCCTACTGAAATGTTTGACTCTCAATTAGAATTTCCTATGGGCTTGACAACCATGAGAAATGGGAAAACTCCCATGTTTTGTAGATTCATTAATAAATAGATCCTTGGTTCCCAACACTTTTTAAAAATTCAATTTATAAAATGTTACGGCTTCCGAGCTTCCGACCACTCACTGATACATGTTATGTCATTCTTTTGACTTCTAAGCAAGCTCTATTACATGTTTTTTTGTAGAAATTTGCTGAATAATGAAGATTTATTCACCGATATTATCCTGGTCACACACTAATTCGAATTCATGCATAACACATAACCTCTTCTACAATTGATCATCAATATGCGGAAATAGAAAGCAGTCGCATGCGCTCATTAAAACATAATCAAGCACACATAAACACAGTATGTAATGGGGAAATATTACAGTTGAAAACCCCCAACTATCTGTATATTATAATGATAGAGAATCATGTAACAATCATAGTACAATACTCCTCACAAGTACTCAGTACTATCTCCAAAGGTTACACACAAACTAGCTCAGTTTTGAACAAGTCACGGGTTCAAAACTCCTCCACTGTTTGCCTGCCTCTACTGTGCAATCCAAGATGAGAATACTTGAGATCCAAGTTCAAATCCCACCCTCTTTAACTGCGCAATTCTCATTGGAAATATCCTCCAATGCTTGTGCAAATCTCATGCACAACTAATGTCACAACTGATAGCAAACCGGCTCTTTCACCTATCTCTTCCACTGATCTCCAATGAACTGTCCATGCACTGGTGTTAACTGATGTGTTCTTTAGTTGAATAATGAGTTAATAATTAGTGAATTAATTAATAATTAATTCACACCACTCATCTCTAGTGTATTAGCCAGTTAAACTAAATACAAATAGTTCAACTAAGTTAAACCGAACACAACTCCATCAACTCCTCAATCAACTCCACCAAAACTCTACCACATGAGTCTAACTGAAGTCAACCATGCAATAGCTCAACCAAACCCCTAGGAATAGTGTAATTCCTTCTGTCAGCTGCATGGGCCACATCCGTAGCTCAAACTGAAGTGCTGCAAGAGAATAAGATAATGTTTATAGTCCAAATATTATTAAGAGCTAATAATATTTCACTGACCTATTTTTAGACAGGCAGTCTAAAAATAGACTTCGACCTTTATGTCTAAAAATAGTTGTCCATCTATTTTTACCAACTTGATCAATCATCCAATAATAGCATCCCGCAATTCCTAGACCATGCTCCATATGTCTAAAAATAGACATAGTCTAAAAATAGACTTTTCGACAAAAATCACCTGTGTGGTCCCCCACCTAGTTTTGGTGATCACTTTCCAACTAGGATCAGGAAAGATGTTTCAGGAGGCCTCCTTCACTGTTTCTTGTTGCCATTTTCAACACTCCCTCTCAACAAAAAAGGAATGTCTTTGCATGCGACATGCAACTCCATGCATTCGCCCTGCAACCTTCACAAGCACCATGCAACTCCATGCATTTCCTTTGCAACTCCATGCATCCGCCATGCACCCTTTTCATGCGCCATGCAAACTCATGCATGCACCATGCAACTCTATGCATGCGCCATGAACCCTTTGCATGCAACATCTCTGAAACAGAAAGGCTCCAAACAACTCAATCAGTCTGATGCATCTATCATCAAAGTCTTCGACCTCTGCTTAGCTGCTACACATGTCATCAGGAACCATTGCGCTGTTGAACTCTTGCACCCATGCACTCTTGCACTTGTTGTCAAATCTGATCCGCGCTCCAGTAATTAACATTGTCACTTTGATCTGCCTGCATCCATCCAATTGATCTACTACTGTTGCGCTGTGGGCACCTCATAGCCAAGTTCAATTCATGAGATCCACACCATCTCATGAATCCTGCCCAGAAATCTCCTCTTGGGATTATTCATGCATGTCGCCCCACCTCTAACCTGGTGGTAAAGCTGCATGCACTCCCTCTGCCCATCTGGCATGAAATTTCTCTGCATGAGTGGTTTCTCCCACTCCATGATCCTCTTGTGGCTGCTCCACACCTCGAGGTTCACTTTCACCTGCATGCGAAACTTGCTCCCTCTCAAGCATCAGTTGCATGTCTTTCTCCCGCTTCCCAACAGTAGGAAGCTCCATAGACATCCCATCTACTGCAAGTCTGTAGAGATTCTTTGCCTGAATCCCAACCTTCTTGACTTGTCCCGTTGCCTTATGCCGAAGGAAAACGTTCCCTTCTCTAAAGACAACTTCATACCCTTTATCCTCTAACATTGCGACTGAGATCAAATTCTTTGTTAAACCTGGTACATGCAATACATCTTGTAAAAGAATGAGTTTACCTGAATCCCTCTAAAATGTTATGGTACCAATTCCGGTCGCATTGTATCGTCCATTATCGCCCAACTCAACATGCATCTGGAGATTTTTCTCCACCAAGTCACTGAAAAGATTCACATCTCCCGTCATGTGAAAGGAAGCGCCACTATCAATATACCACCCTGATCCCAATGCACTAGACACCATGCATGCGATCAATGAGAAGTCCAGCTCAAATTGCGAGGCAAGAGCCTCACCAGCTGCAGCTCCAACAACTTGCTTGTTATTCTTCTTCTGTGGACAATTCGTGGCGTAATGTCCATGATCGTGACAGTGAAAACACTTCACTTTGGACATGTCACGCTTTTTACCATCCGCACCGGATTGAGAAGCCTTCTCCTTTCCCTTCCCCTTCCTTGCTTTGGCAGCCAAAGCACAATCTTCTTCATCAGATGCCTTTGATGAAGATCCGTCCCTGGTACTCCGCCTTATCTCCTCTTGCACAAGATCCGACCAAAGTCGCTCCCATCCTGGCAATTTCTCCCGACCATTGACAGAATCCTCATAGGAATTCCAACTCTTCGGAAGACCAAGGAGAGCCAAGCTCACCAAGTCCTCATCATCCACACTAACTCCTACACTCCCAAGCTCATCCCTGCAGTGGACAAACTTGGTCAAGTATACCGGAATAGTGTCATTCTTCTCCATATTTATTTTCCTGAGTTTATCCTTGAGCGCCAACTTCCTTTGGTCACTCTTGCTCTGGAACAATTCTGTCAAATATTTCCACATCAAGTATGGAGAAGCTTTTCCATGCAAGCTGGATACTATGTGATCCTTCACGCCCTCCAACAGAATCCTTCGACACCTTGCCATCTTCTTTTGCCAAGCCTCAACTTGAGCAGCATAATTAGGCTTTGGGACTTCAGCATCTATGAAATCCTTCAGCCCGTTATCATCTAACACCACCTCCATCCTATCTCTCCATGAAATATAATTCGATCTGCCTTCAAGAGCATACTCCAATCGCAATCCTTGATAAGACATTTTGACTTCGACACCAAGAAAACACTGCTGCAAATTCGAATTCCAAGCTCAAAACTCAACTTCTTCTGGATCTGTGAGAACAAATTATTTCTAGCACAGAGATCGAATGTAGGGGCATTTACTGGATATATCACCTTTCAGAGAAAGGATGGATCCAGAGGCTACCTGGCCCGTTACAGACTCTGTCTACCGAAATAAAATTGTAATCACTGTAATAGATCCCGATGATCAATTCGCTCTGATACCATGTAGAAATTTGTTGAATAATGAAGATTTATCCACTGAGATTATCCTGGTCACACACTAATTCGAATTCATGCATAACACATAACCTCTTCTACAATTGATCATCAATATGCGGAAATAGAAACAGTCGCATGCGCACATAAACACAATAGTCAAACACACATAAACAAAGTATGTAATGGGGAAAGCTTACAGCTGAAAACCCCCAACTATCTGTATATTATAATGATAGAGAATCATGTAACAATCATAGTACAATACTCCTCACAAGTACTCAGTACTATCTCCAAAAGTTACACACAAACTAGCTCAGTTTTGAACAAGTCACGGGTTCAAAACTCCTCCACTGTTTGCCTACCTCTACTGCGCAATCCAAAAGGATTATGGATGAGATCCAAGTTCGAATCCCACTATCTCCAACTGCGCAATCCTCATTGGCAATCTCCTCTAATGCTTGTGCAAATCTCATGCACAACTAATGTCACAACTAATAGCAAACCGGCTCTTTCACCTATCTCTTCCACTGGTCTTCACTGAACTGTCCATGCACTAGTGTTAACTGATGTGTTATTTAGTTGAATAATGAGTTAATAATTAGTGAATTAATTAATAATTAATTCACACCACTCATCTCTAGTGTATTAGCCAGTTAAACTAAATACAACTAGTTCAACTAAGTTAACCCGAACACAACTCCATCAACTCCTCAATCAACTCCACCAAAACTCTGCCACATGAGTCTAACTAAATTCAACCATGCAATAGCTCAACTAAACCCTAGGAATATCATAATTCCTTTGTCAGCTGCATGGGCCACATCCGTAGCTCAAACTGAAGTGCTGCAAGAGAATAAGATAATGTTTATAGTCCAAATATTATTAAGAGCTAATAATATTTGACTGACCTATTTTTAGACAGGCAATCTAAAAATAGACTTCGACCTTTATGTCTAAAAATAGTTGTCCATCTATTTTTACTAACTTGATCAATCATCCAAGAATAGCATCCCACAATTCCTAGACCATGCTCCATATGTCTAAAAATAGACATAGTCTAAAAATAGACTTTTCGACAAAAATCACCTATGTGGTCCCCCACCTAGTTTTGGTGATCACTTTCCAACTAGGATCAGGAAAGATGTTTCAGGAGGCCTCCTTCACTGTTTCTTGTTGCCATTTTCAACATTTTTCACGTGACGGTCCGGTCTTGTTAATTAACAGATTTTTCCAAATTGAAAATAAACAAGTATTGACATTCCTTTGGGTTATATATATATATACACTCCAACTCTTCTTGGCTCCTCTATTTCCTTTTACTCCTCTCGGATCGGTGGCACTCTTGAGTTCCTCCTCTTGGCCTTGAGCCACTCTCTTAAGAAACTCCTCTCTATTATTTATCTTCCCAACCCTTTTCCACTCCTCCTGCAACCCGACAATATATATATATATATATATATATATATATATATATAGTATGTTGTTCATGTCTGCAACATTTAAGCTCAAAAATAACTATAGGATCGTGTACACTATATAATATATATACAATAAGAGATTGCAGAAGGACTGGTTGGAAAATAAAAGCAAGAGTTCTCACTCACACCACTCTCGAACCTCTTTCTTATTAAAATCAAAATAATATATATATTACAAATGGTTTGGTCCAAATACACAAATATAAGATCTAAATGACCAATTTAGAGAAATTAAACAAACTACAACAAATTGTCTAATTTAAATAATTACATGACAATTCCAAACAAATTCTATCCTAACAAACCACTCATTAAGGAACCAAATCCTCTATTAAATGATTATGACCTCTTGGCCAATGAAGATTACGAATGCCCCTGCATCACCCTACCATGCCTAACTCTGAACTTCGCACAACCACAAAGCTCATTTACAGTCACAGTAAATAATCAATGACTTGTTTCCATATCACTTTTGAGGAATCCTCCCTTTATATGAGAGTTTATTTTCATTTGAAGACCCATTCACTCTAAGGTGGACCCAAGTTTCATCCATTAACTTGATTTCTTTAGTGAATTTTCCATTTACCACCTTTGATTTGAGTGGATATCGGTGACCACCCACCTCTTCCATTATTTCAAGAGTTCTCTGACTTCTTGGTATTTTTCTATGATTTTTGGTTCCTATACATCCACGTCCATTTTGAGACCCTATATGATGTTTTTTGGAAATTTACGGGCCAAAGACTCTAGTCAAACATTTTATTCTTTGGATAGTTCTTTCAAACAAGTTATCTTTCGCTCCAAATGGATATTGTATGCAAAAATTCATCCCCAATAAATTGATTTACAAACTAACAAGCTTGGAGCCCAAATTTTTTTTTTCATTTAATCTTCTAGGGCTAGGTTTTTTGACCTTTAGGGTTATTTATTTATGTTAAAATCACATTCTTTTCGCCTCTTGTAATAGATTTTGTGGATGCATGTAACCACCATCATTCTCTATTTAGAGATAGTTACTGCCATTCTATCTAATTTGTGTTTTATAGTATTCTATTATTTCATTTATTAATAGTAGTTGGGTTTTCACCATATTATTGTGCTTTATGTTATATTTTTCTATGTTTGTTTCATTTCCTTTCTTTCCTTCCTTTCATTTCATTCCTTGTACAACGTAGATTAGTGGTATCATAGTAATCTGATCCTTGTTATTTATCGATGCAAGCCCCTGACAAGATCAGGGTATAGAGAGTTGGGTCTCTAGCTAGTTTCACTTGGGAATAATTGTTTCACCAACCTAATAATCCTCCCATGGTGAAATAAAATATAGATGACATAGCATAGATATTGTCAATTTGTTTCTTGAGGAAGCACTCACATGATAGAGAAACGAGATGATGGAAAATTGTATCCATATCCTTTGATGACTTCCAACAGTAGTCAAGGAACCTTCAACCAATGGAGATATGACACCATTCAAAGTACAAGTTAACTTTGATATCCCTATATTTAATTTAACATAAATCTTAATGATTTGTAGAAATGGCTAAATATATTGTAAGGTTATTACTCTATCCAAAAAAAAACGACAATGAAAAGATTACCTTTACAAGCCTGAAATCCCCTCCCCATGTAAAATATTGGTGGAAAGCTTATTAGGAGAGATAAATGAATATTAGTCTACGATATTCAAGGAAAGACCCACTTGGGAAGATTTTATCGATGCCATTAAGGAGGAAATATACCCTATAAGTAACTACGATGACTAATACATGAGATGGAAAACCCTAGGATAGGAAAGAGACTAGATGCTTTTAGAGTACACCAATATTTTCCATACCTTGTGCTCAAATCTAGGTATCAAAGAATCCAAGCATGACTTGGTTTTGAATTATCATAGTGATCTACACAGATACATCCAAAAAAACATTGATTTCTTGGAAATCTCCTCTCTGGGAGTTTCTTATCAATATGTTGTCAAGATTGAGCATAAATTGAAGCAGGGGAACAAATGGAAGTTCAGGTCTACAAATCCACTACAGCAAAATCGTGGAAAAAAAAAACAAAAACTTGAAAAATAAGGGATAGAGCAAGGAGAGCCAACCTCAAGACATCCATCCTAAGTCATAAACAAACAAGGGTAATGGAAAGTAGAAAAATAACACTGGAAAGTGGTGTGAGTTCCACAAAATCACTTGGTACAACACTAATGAATGTCCCCAAAATAATCATTTTTTAAATTAGATTAAAGAAAAATAAATAGACTTTGTATTTGATTATGATTTAGAGAAGGATAAATGAAATTGTATCATCAATGCAGAACCCAGTGCTACTGTAGTGACCAAAAATATCCAACTAGAAGAGCCAAAATATCCTGAAGAGGGGGAGTGCCTCTTCCATTCATAAATGTAGGTGAAGGGGACCCCACTACATTTCATCATTGGCAATGGGAGCCAAAAATACTTGATATTAGTTGAGGTCATCAAGAGGTTGAATTTGATGATAGTGTAACACCTCCAACCATACAAAATTGTTTTTTTGAGCAATGGATGAGACATATGTTTTAGCTAGTAGTGTTTCCTATCCTACGGTATCAAGACCTTCAAATATGAGGTACTATGTGATGTTTCCTCACTTGAAATTTGTAATTTTATTTTCGGGAAAATTTAAAAACAACATGTTATTTATGATTTTAATCCTTGTAGAATCATTGTTACTCTCAAAGGTCAACTCTACAAGATAGCAGAGTTAGTACCAATTACTGCAATTCCATTGATCTCAACAAAACAATTCCAAAAGGTAATCTATTAAGTTGCAAATTTTTATCTCTTCATTTTTCGGTTAGAAGGTGAAAGGAAGGTCATTAAAACCACCACAACCCTTGCATGAGGGATCTCTACACAATAGAAGCAAGTGGACAAGATTGTACAGACATATAGGAATATATTTTCTCCAAATATAGGGGTGCCTCTACACTGCCACACCAAACATTCAATTCCCTTGATACCTAGTGTTACTTTACCTAATGGTCCAATATATAAATGCTCTCCCTTGGAGAATGAATAAATAAAACATTAGATTCATGATACTATCCAAAAGGGCCACATTTGATGCAGCTCCTAACCTTGCGAGAGTCTAGTTGTGTTGGTGCAGAAGAAGTACGATACATGGAGATATTGCATTGATTATGGAACCCTAAACAAATTCATTGTCAAGAACAGATACCTGATCATCAAGATTGATGATCTTCTTTACTAGCTTAAGGGTGTCAATTTATTTAGTAAGATTGATCTGAACTCAGACTACCAACAAGTTCCAATTGAACAAATTGATGTATGTAAGATAAATTTTAGATCTAAATAAGGATTTTTTGAGTGGTTGATCATGCCCTTTGGCTTGACTAATTCTCTATAAATTTTCATGACGATGATGGATGATATTGTATAGCCATTCAAAAACTTTTTTGTCGTTGTATATTTGGACGAAATCATCATTTTCAAAATAACTTTGGCATAAAATTTGTAACACATTCAATAGGTTTTGAGAAACCTACGAATACTAATATAGATAAATGCTCGTTTTTTATGTTTATAATTTAATACTTGGGATACATTGTGGATGAACATGGGGTGCATGTGCACGTAAAGATCCAGGTCATTCAAGGTTTCCTAGCCTTCATTACTCTAACAAAGATATGTAGCTTCTTGGGCCTTGTTAATTTCTATTGAAGGTTCATGTTGTGGTTCTCTCAAAATTTTAGGCCCTTAAGTCAAGTGGTCAAAGGTGGAGAAAAGGAAATGTTTTCTTGGTCTGAGTCACAGTAGAAAGCATAGAGGATTTGAAACATTGACTTTTATCTACACAATTCCTCACCCTACGAGACCTGCAACAACCATTTGAGATTGGGATAGATGCCTCTAAATATGTTATCAATGCAGTCCCCACTTAGCAAGGACGTATAGTAGAATATCATAGTGAAACACTTTCTAATATTGTATAGAGATACCCCACCTATGACAAGGAAATGTATTCCATCGTGCAGGCCTGCCGATAATGAAAGCATTATATTATGGGGAATGAGATAAGCATCCACATTGATCACAAGCCTCTACAATTTATGTATACATAAGGAAAGTTACATAATGATAGCCATAAAAAAAATTCCACATGCCAACAACATTTCCACTTGAACGTCAAATACATGAAGGGTAACACCAATCATATCAAAGACTACCTCATTCATCCCCAAATTGTGTCTTTAGCCACAATTCTTAAATATTGTGGGCACGATACATCCGGGTGGCCACAATTATATAATAATGAATCTCATTTTTTTCCACATACTAATGGAAATACTTAGAGGGGGATGAATCAATATTTATTTCATTTTTTATATTATTCCAGTTAATATTTTTATCACAAGTTAAACTAGAACACAAGAAATATAAGAAGAAAAAAACATTGATGAAGATAGTGGGGACTCCAATCCTCTTTTACAAAAATTCAGGCTCCAACGTGTACAAAAAAATTTCTAACTTCTTCAAGGCTCCAAATTTGAATGAGGACTCCAATCCTCAACCAAAAATCCAATAATACAACCTAGTCTCAATGAGGACACTAATCCTCTCAGGCTCCAACCTAAACAAACTTTTCCAATATACTTCAGAAATTTAGCAAAAACATTCCTTCAAGATGTCTTCAATACTACTTCAAATACCACTCCAAGGCCTTCTCCAAGATGTCTTAAAATTAGCTCCAAATGATTTCTTTGGAAGTCTTCAATGGTTTTCTCAACATATCATCCAATTTTCCTCATTCCACTACAAGGAATACTCCAAAGTCCACTTCAAGTTTTCTTCAAGTTTAGCTCCAAAGACAACTGCAAGTTTGCTTCAAAAGGGTCTCTAATTCTGCTATAGGGTAGCTCAATATTAGATATTTCCACTTCAAATTTTCTTCATGTAAGGCTTAAATATTTTGCTACAATATCTTTAAGAATATTCCAAACAAAAAAAGTATGTGCACAAAATCTTGTCAAGGTTCTGCTCAAAATTTGCACTGAAAGAGAGGTCAAGTCTACATCTATCTAAGGGCCTAGGCCTTTTCCTTAGGGTTGGGTTACTAGAGGCCCAAAATGAGGCCACGGGCCAAGTTTCACTATAACAAATGGGCATGAAATCACAAACTTGAGTTAGGCTTAGGACCAAGCCTTCCACAGTTCAAATTTTAGGCCGAATGTTTCTCACAAATAAGGGTCGAGGTCTACACCAAAAACTAGATCAGGTTCCGCTCCAAGTATCCACAAGAGTGGCTGAATTTTGTGCTATAAAAAGGTCTATTTATACTCTAAATACTGATAAAAAAATTTCCAATAACCATAACCCAAAAGACACAAAACCAAAACCTAATAATTTTTAATTTAATTAGCCTAAAGGTTCATGAGCTATGAACCTTTTTATTTCTCCTCTAAGTTCAAATTCCTCTTCTTTTCTTCAATGAGATAATTTAACTAAATTGGGGAAGAGTATGGTATTAATTTATACTAATTCAATCACTTAATTAACTGACACGTTTTTTGGGATGGAGGTCTGACTTTTTCTTAAGTAGGCCAACATGACAAGGGAGGAAAATTTTGGTTTCTTCACTTTAAAAATTCATTTATCATCAATGGAGAGGAGTTATGAGGCATGCAAATATTCATTGGAAATGGATTAAAGATATATTTAAGCCTATGCTAATCTAATATTCAACTAGATATCCATTTGACATCAATAACAATTAATTCTTCCAACGCATACCGGATGTTGATCACAAGAAAATATGTTCCAAAATTCCACCTCGAGTATGTTCTCTTTTGCTACGTGGGTTTACTTTGTTTTCCTTCAAAAAATCATGCCAATTTTATTTGGGAGGAACATTACAGTTGGGTGGTAGGGCACTTTAGTGTGGAGAAGATAGCAGAATTAATTTATAAGTATTTATACTAGCAAGAGTTTCAACGGGATATCTAGTAGTATATTAGATCGTGCATTACCTATGCCATAAACCAACCATTAGGAATTAGGAGTTGTACACTACTCTAAATACACCATATGAGCCCTGGGAGTCAGTCTCCATGGATTACATGTTATTTTTTCCATCCACCAAGCATGGTAGTGATTGTGTGTTTGTGATTGTCGATCGATTCCCTAAGATGGCCATTTTGGCACCATGCAAGAAGAGTATCATGGTTGAAGCCACTACTAAACTCTTCTTTGATCATGTTTCATTTTATTTTTGGCTACCAGGGACCATTATTTCATATAAGGATAGTAGGTTCCTCAACACTTTTGTTCCATCTTATGGTCTCCCATTGATACCATGTTGACCAAATCGATTACCTTTCATCCTCAATTAGATGGAAAAACATAGGTGGTCAATAGGATGATTGTGCATATCTTATGCATGCACAACTCCAAGAATCCATGTACATGGGATGAAATCATTACATTTGATCCTTCCATATGTTTATCATAGCTATAACAGAGTCCTCCACAACTCTATTGGAAATAGTCATTTTTAGGTGTACTTGGGGTTCCAACCATTGGCCCCAATTGATGTATTTATTCCCATTGCATATTCACTGTCAAATTCCTCCCATACTCAGGTTAAGTCTGATAGTATAGTCATATTTTTTGAACATACATAACATCTCCAACAACAGATCCATGATATTCTACAAAAAACCAATTGCAAATACACACATTGTCATGACTAGTACATGGTTCCACCTAATTTACATGTTGGTGATAAGGCATGGTTACATTTATAGAAAGGCCACCTCAGAGACCCCCATAGGAATCTCATAGAATTCCAATATGGGCCTTCCACAATCATAAAGGATATGGGTGAAAATTATTTTGAATTGAGTATCCTCCCTTTCCTTGGCTTGCACCTAATATTTATTGTGGAGCTGCTTCGATCATATTTTCCACCTCTTTTGGACACCTCAAAGGAAGCTAAGAAATTGGCCCCCATAGAACTTAATATTTACTGCATTGAAAAATATACAGTGGATCAAATCATGGAAATCAAGACAGAGGATACCTGCCAACAACACATACAACTATATTGGGTTGTTAAAGCAAGTCAACTTCTTCACCAAGGCAAGCAACTCACTAGGAGCCAAATTTAGAAGAATTTATCTCATCTAATGAGGGGACTTGATGTACTGGAGACCATTTCTTCCTAATGGGGAGAATTTCTCTAGATGGATATCAATGACCACCCACCTCTTCCAGCGTCTCAATTTTTCTCTATCTTATTGGCAATTCGAGCAGGACAAGGGCTACCATGACATGCCTTAACCCTGGTCAAAAGTTTTAATCCTTGGATAGTTCTTTCCAACAAACTAGAATGTGCCCCAAACGGATATTATATGCAAAATTTGTGCCCTCACGAAGTAAATGTACCAACTAACCATCTTGGGGCGTGTAAACCTTTTTTTGTTTCATCTTCTAGGGTTAATTTTTTGTTACCTATAGGGTTCTTTCTTTATGTTAAAATGCCATTATTTTTGCCTCTTGTAATAACTTTTGTAAATGCACATAGTCTCCTTCTTTCTCTATTCACAGATAACTACCACCATTCTAGCCAATATATGTTCTACAATATTCTTCTATTTCATTTATAAATAGAAGTTGATTTTTCAATATCTTATTGTTTTTTTTTGTTATATTTCTCTTTGTGTGTTTCATTTCCTTTCATTCCTTGTACAACCCAGATTAATCTGCATCAAAAGAGTGTGTCCAATTTCCAAGCCCAAGTACATCCATGTGTGCCTAAAGGATGTGTACCCAATGAGTGCATCCCACTATTACAATGTGCTCGTGCTTTTGATCGAAGGCACCACTATCATTTTTCACAACCCACAAGTGTTTCCCACCCAACTCCTTTAGTATGAATGTAATATAAGCACCCAAGCCAACCAATATCTTTATGCCAATCTCATTCATCATATATTATGCTTGTAGATCATATGGGGTCATTGTCATAGCCCCCATTTTCCTTCCATTTCCAAGCTCATTTCCAAGCTTCTCTTAATGGATGCAACTAGTGAAATTTGTTGAGGTATGTAATTCATTATTGTGAGCAGGATGCTCAAATGTCATGGTGCATCTTTCCATCATGCAAGGGTTCCCAAAATCAACTCTTCTAGCCATCAACCTTCTATCATGTCAATCCATGTTGGATAATGACCACCAAGGTGAGAATGTGGCAAAGGTCCCAAAACCATTCAAGGCTAAGGCCTTACACTAAACCTCTTGATATTTGCATCTTTGCTTTGATACTTAAAAGTGAATTAACACATACTTTAGCGAGAGATTTCAATTTATTTTCAATAATGAGCCCTATCAAACTCATAATGGTAATGTGTCAAATAGTATTTCTTTCAACATCATATGCAAGGAATGGCTATGGAAAATTCTTATTCATATATCATGATAGCGAATCAATTGTATAATTCAAGTGAGTTTGCATTCATCAAACCCTTTACAAAGCCATTAATCTACTTTTTTACTAAAAATATGTTATTTCAATGAACTCACTACAAATAATAATTGTTCCATGAAAGATTCTGACTAGGGGAGGAGGAGAAGGGGGATGATTGTGGAGTCTTAAATAACTAAAATACTTTCCTTAGTTATGTTTCTTAGTAGTTTTATTCCTTTACAAGCCACTATAACTTGTAAGAAGCTTAGTTTCTTATGTCCTTTGGGATCACAAATGATTTTTCCTCCTTCTGCCACCCAAAAAAAATGTTACTATAATACTTTTTTCTTATAGACAATAGAAGAGTGTGTTTTAATTACTTATTTTGTTGATAACCGCATTCTACAACCCAGTATGACACAGATGTGTAAGTATGTCGGAAGCCAAAATAAGAAAACTAAAGAAAATTAAAAAAATAAAATCTAAATAATGTCAGCTTAAATAATGACTTACATAACCATATAAATAAACAATTAAAAACTCATTAAAAATAATTTTTGAAAATATAAATTTAAAATATGAAGAAGTTTAGGAACACTCAAGAAAGATGCAATATCCAAAAATAGGAAAAGATAGTAATACACATCACAATAGTTGGAAACTATAGCAATGTACAAATAAACTTTAAACACCATGAAAATAGACAGAACAACTATGTCATTTTATTATCAAGGAGGTGAAAAAAATGTACAACAGTGCTAAAAAATAATAGCACTCAAGCTGACAAAGATGGCTAGAGTGATCCCGAAGTCCTCTCACTGAAGGCACTGTGTAATTGTTGATCTGCTGGAGGCCATACTGCATTGTCCCTGTTGGAAATGTTCAAAATATAACAATTAGCTGAAAAGGGATGTGTAGATCAGGTTGTTCTAGAGCTCAGAAAATGTTGGGATTTTAGATTTGGGCTCTATGAGGAAGACCCAGAATAACGCAGAAAGAATTTCCATATTGGACCACTTGGAAAATCACCCTCCTGGGGCTTGCAATAAATAACTACTGGGTATGAAGATCTATGGCATGAATTGAAATATAAAAGGGCTGCTATTATACACAATCAACTCAATGCTTGAAGGGCTGATCCCTCCTCTTGATCTCAAAGATAGAAGCTTGAGATCTAGATCCTCCTTCCTCCTCTCAAGTTGCAGTTGTTGAATACACAATTGTTGGAATGGAATGCACTGTCAAGAGGGTTGAAGTTTTATCCTACTACTAGGTGATGAAATATAGCTCACATCTGATGGAAGTAATCTCACCAAAGTGAGGGGATTATCCCTCACAGGATTCCAAGCTGAAATACTTGGAACTTCCTTCCTCCATTGGATCTACAAGGCTGGACTGTGCAATTCCTGAGGGAACTGTTGCTGCTTGGAGATGTAGAATGATGGCCTGATGCCAGATGTCACAATGTTGCTCCTGAAAGACTGAAATGAAATCACAAGGTGAAAGGATGATCCCTCCACTAGTTTCCTAGCTGAAATGTTAGAAACTACCTTCCTCCTCTCAAACCCAATTTCAGGAATGCGTAATTCATGAAGCTGTATGTGATGAAGAGAGGGAATGAATGTGGAACCAATGCTATATGATGAATGGATGCTCAATGAAACCTTTCCAGAGTAGGCACTCGAATTCCCCCATGGATAAGTGTGGGATTCTCACTTGGGAACACCCGTGTGCTAAACAACATTACAGACTTAGCTAAACAACTGAAGCATGCAAAGAAATGTCAAATGACAATACAAGGTCTAAATCTATAATCGTGCCTTCTATGGCTGCCCTCACCTTCCTTTTATGCTTTATGAGCCTCCTCTAGCCTTGGCCCACCTCATTACTGCGCTGCACATGTGGCCACTAGCCTCCATGAAACTGCATTGTCTCTCCATGATCTCCATGATCTCTGCATTTACTCTCCATTCTCTCCATCATGTGTGCATTTAATGCACCATTTCCTCCATCATTGCATCATTATTGCTATATGATCTTACTTTTATTCCTCCATTATCTCCCTGAACTTCCTCATCATTGATGTATGATCTCCACTCTTCCTTCATTATTAAGCTGCTCCACTACTCCATAATGATGATCCACTATCTAACTAACCCACATTCACACAAAAGAAGTGGATTTTATTCATGTAAGGGGTTTATGGGTCCCTCCACCATTTTATTTTCTTAATTAATTATGAAAAATAAGAACTCTAATATTCCAATTAACTAATGGAAAATTGAGAATATTACAGTCCTCCCCGCCATAATGTTGTGTTTCCTTAAGAAACTACAAAATTAGATGTTGCAGAAATCCATCTCCCTCCCAAGTGGCATCCTCATATGGAAGGTATCCCATCTGCTCCAATGTGCTATGTATGCCCATCTCCATAGCTGCCTCTCTAGAATTTCTATAATGGCATCCAACTATGTAGTTAGTTGCCTCTCCCCATCATGAACCCCCAAGTGGCAACCATCTAATGTACAAGAGCCTCCTCACTACATGAGATATATGAAGTGGAGTGGTTTCTTCCCCAAGTGGAAAGTCCCAACTCATAAAATATCTCTCCAACCCATGCTATAGGGAGTAGATTGTGTCTCTCCATGCTCTAATCCTTGGCCCTGTTGGCCTTTCTTGCTCCAAGCATCCTCTCAACATTGTGAAAAATAGGAAATAGAGACATATGGGTTGACATGTAAAATTTCAGACCATATTCCCTCAATAGAAACCACCGCAGCAATGCCTATTGCTGCAACATCACTCCATCATCGTACCAAGTATGGTAGCCATACTCTCTCAAGAGAAGCCACCACAACAATTCCCCTTGCTGCCACACCACCTCATCATCATACCAAGTATGGTGGCCATACTCTCCTAACAAAATCCAATGCAGTAAGCCCTCCTGTTACTATCCTACATCATCATCATGTAAGGTATGGGAGAATGTCAACCCATAATCTCCCAAGAGTAACCAAAGTAGAAATGACTCTTGCTGCCACCTCACATCATCATAATGAAAATAATGGAGCAACAATATACTGTTTGACATGTAGAATGTCACATCAGACCAACATAACCAAGCTCCATGTTGCCACATCATGTGAGTGCCATGCAATTTCCCAACCAATGATACATCCATTAACATATGATATGTCATGTGATGGAAAAAATCTCTCAAAATTAACCAACGCAACTATGCCTCCTGCTGCTGCATCACACCAGTACTATGCAAGGTATGGATCATACAAATTTGAAATGTTGGGTAGTAACCATACTCACTCAAAAGAAACCAATGCAACCTTTCTTCTTGTTGCCCCGTATCATAGATCTACAAGTAGCCTTTCAAACACTTGCTCTTCATCCTCACCCATCCATCCAACTATGGGTGATGGCTCCTATCATGCTCCAACTTGGTATCCACCCAATGGAGAATACCATCCCCTCAATCTGATGACAATATTTTCACTCCATGATATGTTGAAGTGAAACCTCCTTGAGGTCTCTCCATGAGATCCTCTCACCGATGGCCCGATAGAACCCATGAGGTTCTGAATATGTTGTAGGTAAATACTTCTCTTTGAGCTGTGATATGCTCATCAAGAAGGCTCCATCCTGATAATTGAAAATGTTATCCATCACAAGATGTCTACCATCTATCATATGTCCATCCAATGCTTCATAACTGAAGCGGTCATTAGAATTCTCCAAGAATAATTGGGCCCCCAACTCATCACTACTCCTAAGTGACAGCGCTGTTGATCTCCATGATGGTGCATCTGTTGTCTCATGGCCCTCTCCATACACAATGTTAAACTCATAGTCTTACATTGTACTGATTAGGACTATGCTCATCCTATCCTCTAAAACTCCACACTCCAACACAAAGTGTTATGTGTAGCTCAATAATGTAAAACTGGGATGGCTATACATCTCCTCCTTGAACAAGTCAAGGGTCCTCTGTGCAGTGATAGTTTGTTGCTCCAAATCAGCAAGGTGCTCTAATCCTTGGTTACGCAATTGCCTTGATGGCATGACCCCACAAATCTCAAGATAAGGTGCTGAAATAATATGGGATGGAAATGTTTGCAAACCTTGGATCAGCTGATACTTGGGAACATCTTGTAAAGCCACAATATTTCCTCCAACTAGTGCAATGGCTTCTCCAACTGTTGGTGATGGTGATGGCTGCTCCTCTACTGTTGTACCAGCGCTGGTATCTACCTCCTCTTCCTCATGCATCTCCTGAATCATGCATGGGACTCTCAATTTCAAGTGCTCAGGATCATCTTGCAAAGATGTAAGTGCTCCTTCTAATAATGTAAGTACTTCTGCAGCTGGTGGTGGTGGTGGTTGCTTCCTTTCCAGAGTGACAGTGTTGACATCCACCTTTTTCTCCTCATGTGCTTTATCTTCAATGTAGGGAAATTTTACTATGGAAAGTGTCTTCGGTTTTCTTCTATCAAACCTCTTTACCACCCTTTGAGTGAAGTATGCATAAGCAGTCACTCTTACATGTTTCATATGGTTGAACCACCAATCCTTTGCTTCACCCTCAAGGTGCAGCGCTGCAATCTCAACAACCTCTCTTTTTGCTACTAGGTGTAGCTGGAAGAAATCATCTAACTCCTCCATACAATATTTTGATGTGCTTGTGGATGAACCATCAAATGTAGGCAAGAAGAATGTATTCTGTATATGCCTTCTTCTTCTATTGATGTTGCGGGATATCTGATTTTCCTTGATATAGAAAAATAGTTGGAGAGTTAGATTCTCCTTGAATGCCCTTGATTGAGATTTGTACTCTGCAAGATAATTACTTAGAGTCTCGTGCTCTAAGTTTCCTCCATCTCCATGTCATTCACCTCCTTCTGCAAATAAAGTGGACATAGTAGAGTGTTGTGGAGCTCCCTACTTTGCCGGTTGTTTATGCTGCTGATAGGAATTGCTTGGACCTTCCTCATCCTAAAACCTTCTTGGGGATTACTTTTGCCTCTCCCTTCTCATTTCTTTAACCTCCTTGGAGAGATCCTGCATAGATATAAAGAGAAGTGCGGAAAAACTTAATCCCTCCATCATTATAGATCTCTACTTTATGCTTCTTCTTCTGATGTCATGAAATGTAATTCCTACAAGTTGAGCCAAAGATCATGCTATGATACCATTGTAATATCGCAAAATAAGAAAAGACAGTAATACACAACACAATAGCTAGAAACTACAACAATGTACAAATAAACTGTATACACCATGAAAATAGATAGAACAACTATGTCATTTTATTATTAAGGAGGTGAAATACATGTACAACAGTGCTAAAAAATAATAGCACTCAAGCTGATAGAGATGGCTAGAGTGATCCCGAAGTCCTCTCACTGAAGGCACTGCGTAATTGTTGATCTGCTAGAGGCCATACTGCGTTGTCCCTACAGGAAATGTTCGAAATATAACTGTTGGCTGAAAAGGGATGTGTGTATCAGGTTGTTCCAGAGCTCAAAAAATGTTGGGATTTCAGATCCGAGCTCTATGAGGAAAACCCAGAATAACCCAGAAAGCATTTCCAAATTGAACCACCTTGGAAGATCACCCTCCTAGGGCTTGCAATACATAACTACTAGGTATGCAGATCTATGGCATGAACTGAAAGATAAAAGGGCTGCAATCATACATAATCATCTCAATGCTTGAAGGGTTGATCCCTCCTCTTGATCTCCAAGCTTGAAGCTTGATATCTAGCTCCTTCTTCCTCCTCTTAAGTTGCAGCTGCTGAATACACAACTGCTGGAATGGACTGCACTGTGAGGGATGAAGTTGTAGCCTGCTGCTAGGTGATGAAATATAACTCACATATGATGAAATTAATATCAACAAAGTGAGGGGATGATCCCTCATAGGATTCCAAGTTAAAATACTTGAAACTTCCTTTCTCCACTGGATCTACAAGGCTGGACTGTGCAATTCCTGAGGGAACTGTTGCTGCTTGGAGGTGTAGAATGATGGCCTGATGCCAGATGTCATAATGCTTCTCTTGGAATACTGAAATTAAATAACAAGGTGAAAGGATGATCCCTCCACCGGTTTCCTAACTGAAATGTTAGAAACTACCTTCCTCCTCTCAAACCCAAGTTCAGGAATGCGTAATTCATGAAGTTGTGTGTGATGAAGAGAGGGAACAAATGTGGAACCAATGCTAGATGATGAATGGATGCTCAAAGAAACCTTTCCAGAGTAGGCACTCGAATTCCCCCATGGATAAGTGTGGGATTTTCACTTGGGAACACTCATGTGCTAAACAACATTGTAGACTTAGCTAAACAATTGAAGCGTGCAAAGAAATGTCAAATGACAATACAAGATCTAAATCCAAAATCATGCCTTCTATGGCTGCCCTCCCCTTCCTTTTATGCTTTATGAGCCTCCTCTAGCCTTGGCCCACCTCATTACTGCGCTGCACATGTGGCCACTAGCCTCCATGAAGACTGCGTTGTCTCTCCATGATCTCCATGATCTATGCATTTACTCTCCACTCCCTCCATCATATGTGCATTTAATGCACCACTTCCTCCATCACTGCATCATTATTTCTCCATGATCTTACTTGTATTCCTCCACTATCTCCATGATCTTCCTCATTATTGTTGCATGATATCCACTCTTCCTTCATTAATAAGCTGCTCCAATACTCCATAATGTTGATCCATTATCTAACTAACCCGCATTCACACAACATAAGTGGATTTTATTCATCTAAGGGGTTTATGGGTCCCTCCACCCTTTTATTTACTTAATTAATTATGAAAAATAAGAACTCTAATATTCCAATTAACTGATGGAAAATTGGGAATATTACAAAAGAGATATGGTTAATAAATAAATATATAAATAAATCAGAGGTATGGTAAATAAATAAAACTTCTTTTTATACTTAATCAGGAAGTATGGTAAATAAATAAAAATATAAATAAACTAGAGGTATGGTAGATAAATAAAACCTCCTTTATATTTACTCCATAAGCCTCTTTATATTTACCAAAACTCAAAAAAGAGGTTTTATTTAGGTGAAGCCTATGGTCCAAATAACATGGGACAAATTATTATTAATAACATGGATCAAATACCATGGGCGAAATACCATAGGTAAATAAATAAATATAAAAGAGGTATAAAGAGGTAAGGTAAATAAATTAAAATGTTTCTCATAGGATTAGAAATCAACATCTAATTATATACCAACCCTATGGGTCAGATTCCATCGACCAAATTATTATTAATATCAATATCAACCCTAACATTAATATTAAAATATTATTATTATTATTGCTATTATTATTATTATGATTAATTTTAATATTCATATTAATATTATAAAATTTAATAACTTTGGATTAATACAATATTAAATTTGTTATATTATAATATATATTAACTCTAGATATATGGTGATGATGATGCTAGTTAACGTCCACTGAGACCAAAATTTGGTCTATCGGACCTATAATTTTCTTAGTTCTTAATTGTCTGGCTTCTCGTCTTTCTTGGCGAGATTGGTGTTGTAGCTTTCTTTTTCTTCTCTACAGTCTTCCAGCTTCCTTTATCTTGCAACTCCTTCATCTCTTCTGATTCTTGGGACACTGGTGTCTCATTTTCGGGATCTGGGAGATTTGCTTTGCTGCTAAATGAATATTTCTTTGCGCAGTATTCAAATCCTCATAATTGTTGATGCTTGAGGGGCTCTCGAGTTCGTTTTTTTTTTTTTTTGTTGGGCGGGGCTTTCCTCCTGCTTGTCTTGAGGGTTGTTTCTTTCTTGCATGATTTCTTGTGATTCACAGTTTTCTGGAGAGTATTCTTCCTTGATGACAGTGTAATATTCCTTTTGTGCTCCTTCCCACCATGTAGATCTATGGTGATTCTTTCTAGCAGAATTTTTCTGGGAGGCTTTTGGGAAATTTTTGGCTAGATGGCATGTCTCAAAGCAAGATCGACATCTGAAGAGGACACTTTCATAGTCAATTTTCTGGTTCCATACAGAGTCTTTGCTTGTTAGGATTATTTCAGCTAGGAAACCGGCGCTGAAGTCCATTTCTACATAGAGGCGTGCATAGGTGATTCTAACATATTCCTCTGTTTCTGGGCACCTACAATAAAATTTCCCAATTGCATTTCCAATGGCTTTTAGCGAAGAGAGATTCCAAAGATGCAAAGGTAGGTTTGACAATCTGACCCAAACTGGTGTTGAGGTTATGATTGTTGTTGAGGGATCGAATGATGGGTTCCATGGCTTCATGAATAGGCCTGAGTTTTCCCAAAACCAAGGGCCAGAATCTAAAATGCATTGTCTGCTTTCAGAGTTTTCAAAATCTAATATAAAGAAACCCTTAGCACAGGGGTAGATATTAATTTCATCAGAAATGACAGGCTTCCATACCTTCGAGATCCAACTGTGGAGAGCTATCAGCCGCGGCCAAAAGCCATTAAACCGGCAGATTAAGTCACTTTCAGAAAACTTTAAGGCCTCATCCATTGAGGCCTTGACCACCTGCACAGTGGGAGCTGGGGCTTCATTGACAATATGGGCAAGAGTTTGACTCTGAGAGGCAAGCGGAACTAGGCAGGCAATTATCTTCGCAAAGATGGGAGCCATACTATGCAAGAGATGTTATCGAACCCTACAGAAGAGATAACCATACACTTCTATTTATACTTTCAACAGTTTGGCTGCAACAGTTCGGGACTATTATAAATAGGACCCTCGCACTTCTTCAGTAAACTAGCTGAAGGTTACTAAGAATCCGTTCATCAGTGCAACCCGCAAAAAATTCGATGCCGCAAAACCGAACTGCAGAAAGTATTTTTAATGCCGTAGAACTGAGTTGCAGAAGGTATTTGATGTCGCAGAACCGAGCCATAGAATAAACTTTAAATGTCACAGGACCAAGCCACAGAACCAAGCTGCAGAAGGTATTTGATGCCGCAGAAGGTATTTCAGAAGCGATGTTTCTTTTTCAGCTATTCGATGCTGTAGAACCGAGCCACAGAATAAACTTTAAATGCCACAGAACCAAGAGATACCTTTCAATGATCTTACGTGTAATTCCTCAACCCTTCTCGATGCCGCAGAACTGAGCCGCATAACCGAGCTGTAGAAGGTATTCGATAACAATTTCTAATTTAGATAATTTTGATAAAAATTAAGGTATTCAATGCCGCAGAAGGTATTTCAAAAATGATGTTTCTTTTTCGGCTATTCAATGCCACAGAACCCAGCCGCAGAATAAACTTTGAATGCCATAGAACAACTATTATATTAGATAGAGGGAATAATAAAGACATATGATAGAGGTGGAGAAATAGGGGGAGTGAAAAGGGAGAGAGTGAGATAAGTTTAAGGAGAGGAGAGAAAAGGAATGAAGAGAGAGAGAGAGGGAGAGGAGTGAGAGAGGTAGATAAGGGTAAGAGAGGGAGAGGGATACATAAATATGGAGGTGGGATAGAGAGAAGGAAAGTTGGAGGGATAAGTAGAGAGGGTTGGAGGCTAGAGAGAGAGAGATAGAGAGAAAAAGAAGGGAGGATGGAGAGGGAGGTAGGAGAGAAAGGGAGAGAGAGGAAGGATGAGAGAAGGAGGAGAGAGGGAGGCATAGATAGATGGAGTTGTTTGGGAGAGAGGGAGGGAAGAATAAAGACATAGAGAGTGAGATGTGGCGAGAGAGGGAGTGACAAGGGAGAGATTGAGAGAGAAAGTGTGTATGTTTAGGGGTGAGATAAAGAGACATAGAAGGAGTGATGGAGACAAGGGAGAGAGAAGGAGAGAGAAAGAGAAAGGGAGGGATATAGTAACATAGTTGGAGAGAGAGATATAGCGATGGGGTAAGAGAGAGGATTGGAGGGGGGGGAGAGAGAGGATTGAATGGAAAAGAGAGAGAGAGAGAGCGTGGGGCGAGGGGGGGGATAGAGGAAGGCAGGAGAGAAAGGGAGATATAGAAAGGATTAGAGAGAGGAAGAGAGAGGATTGTAGGGGAGAGAGAGAGAGCGAGAGAGAGAGAGCGGGGGCCGAGGGGTGGGATAGAGGGAGGCAAGAGAGAAATGGAGATAGAGAAAGGATGAGAGAGAGGAAGAGAGCGATGGGGGAAGAGAGAGGAATATAGGGGATAGAGAGAGAGAGAGAGAGAGAGAGAGAGAGAGAGAGATGGGGGAAGAGAGAGGGAGGTAGGAGAGAAATTGAGAGAGAGGAAGAAAAAGAGAGGGGACTTGAAAGAGAGGAGGAGAGAGGGAGGGATAGAGAGATGGAGTTAAATGGGGAGAGAGGGAGGGAAGAAGAAATACATAGAGAGTGAGTAGTGGAGAGAGATAGGGATTGAAAAGGGAGAGATGGAGAGAGAGTGTGTATGTTTTGGGTGAGATAAAGAGACAAACAAGGATATATGGAGAGAAGGGGGAAAGAAGGAGAGATACATGCATAGAGTAACAAAGTTGGAAGGTGAAGAGAGAGAGACGGAGAGGAAGAGAGAGAGTGAAGAGAGGTAGGGAAAGAGAAATGGAGATGGAGGAAGAGAGAGAGAGAGGGAGGTAAGAATAAATACATAGAGATTGAAATGTGGAGAGAGAGAGAGATAGAGAGTGATAAGAAATATGGAGAGAGAGGGAGAGAGGATAGCAGGAGTGAAGAGAGATAGAAGAAATGAAGAGGGAGGGAAGGGCAAGAGAGAGAGAGAGAGAGAGGGGGCGAGGAGGAGGGAGTGATAGATAGATAGATTGGGGAAAGAGAGTGTAGGTTTTGAGGTTGATATAGAGAGACAGGGGGAGATAGAGATATGGATGGAAGGTGAAGAGAAATAAGAGATGGATGGAGACAAGGAGGGAGGGACAAAGAGATCGATAGATATGGAGTGAGAGAGCGTGTGTGTTTGGCAGGGTGAGATAAAGAGACAAAGAAGGAGAGATGGAGGGAGATATAGATATAGATGGAGGGGGGAGAGAGGTAAGAAGATTTCTTGCACTAGATGCATTGATTTCAGTGTTAACGGTGATTTCTAATCCTATTTGATTGCTTGCACTAGATGCATTGATTTCAGTGTTAACGGTGATTTCTAATCCTATTTGATTGCTTGCACTAGATGCATTGATTTTAGTGTAGATGTTGACCTAATAATATTTGATTACTTGCACTAGATGCATTGATTTCAATGTAGATGATTTCTAATCCTATTTCATTGCATGCACTAAATGCATTGATTTCAACTTAGATGGTGATTTATAATCCTATTTCATTGCTTTCACTAGATGCATTAATTTCAATGTAGATGTCGATTTATAATTATATTTGATTGCTTGCACTAGATGTATTGATTTCAATGTAGATGATTTCTAATCCTATTTGATTTCTTGCACTAAATGTATTGATTTCAATGTAGATGGTGATTTCTAATCTTATTTGATTGTGTGCACTAAATGCATTGGTTTCAATGTAGATGTTGGTTTCTAATCCTACTTGCTTACTTGCACTAGATGCATTGATTTTAATTTAGAGGTTGATTTCTAATCCTATTTGATTACTTTCATTAGATGCGTTAATTTCAGTGTAGATGTGGTTTGCTAATCTTATTTGATTTCTTGTATTAGATGCATTGATTTCAGTGTATATGTTCATCTCTGTTTTGCTGTAATTGGATGTATAATGGTACATTAATTTCAAAGTAATTGGATTAATAGTGTGCATTTATTTCAGTGTACGCATAAAAAAATGATTGGCAATGTACATTGATTTTTTTGTTATAGTAATTAAACCTATTAATATTGGAGAGCAAGAGAGATAAGGTATGATGTTTACTACAACAAGTTAAACTAAATATTTAAATGGTTTATGATTCCAACTGTCCTTTTCATATAATCGATATGAAAAGATGGCAAAACTAACAAGGGTGAAAATAAGAATAGTAGAAAAAAATAGTTTCAGATTGATTACAATGAATATTATTTGTAATTGGCTACATTGTTATTATCCACATTTTCTATCATTCAATATTATTGCATTGTGACTTTGCATTCAAAAATTTTATTTCAACATTTTTCATCATTAAACTTATTATACAATATTCATCATCTCAATAAACTGAGGTAACTAAGTAAATTTAAAATTAAAATGGTTATATTAATATTAGATGTATTTACATATTATTGAAAAAATTAATCATATGTTGCTCATATTATTGATAGATTTTCCTTGGTCCCACACGACTGAAACCAACCTAGATCCATCTTAACTGTGGATCTATCAAGCGCCAAGGGGGATCAAATCTCTCAAGGTGCAAACCTTTCCTCAAGTTTTGCACTCAAAAAAGAGGTTTGCACCTCGAAAGATTTGATCCCTCTCAGCACTTGATAGATTCGGAGTTAAGATAGATCTAGACTAGTATTTTTCTTGTGAAAAATGTAATGCAAATTTTCTAAATTCAACCACTACCTCTAATAGCCTTTATAAAAACCTCCAAAATATATTTATTTAACAAATTTTACATCCCAACTTTAATTTTTAATATTTACCCAATAACCCTATGCATTTCCCTATTACATTACTTACATATCTAATCCCCATAAATTAGAAATACATCCCAATGCCTTTGCTTTCTTATCCTACATATCTAATCCCCATAACTTAGGAATACATCCCAATTCCTCTGCGTTCTTATCCGACCTATCTAATTCCCATAACTTAGAAATACATCCCAATGCTTTTGCTTTCTTATCCTACATATTATTATTGATCGAAATATTGATTTTCCAATAGTAACACCCTCATCTTGAGATTCCATTGGTGGAACCCAATAGAATCAAATCACTCGGGGAATCTTTGGGTTTTGGCTACATTTTAACTCTAAAATTCCTTGAATGCTATTTTCCACGTGTTATCATAATTTTCAAAATGTAGCCTCGTATTTATAATATCAACAAATTTGGTTGGGCCCTTATCCAAATACTCGAGTGACAATTCACGACTAGCAATTATTATTAGCTTGAAGTTTGCTCCGTGAACGATTTGCAATGCATCAAATCCCAAAATAATACAAGATGTATGTCTAAACAGTTATAACTATGATACTCCGACAATTTGTCTTTTAAAAGGAAATAAACAAAATATGTATTAAATTAATTAATTTTATATATGTGTGAGTAGTTTAATTAATCGACAAAATAGATTTTTTCATTGGAATTTTGGGAAACAATTTCAATAAAGAATATGATTTGTTGTTATTTAAAATGCATTTTTGAATACATAAATAGATTCAACACTCTCAAAAAACTCCTTGGGCACTTGAATTCTATAGATTAAACAACTTAAATTTAAGTTTTTAAAAATATCCACTGGATTTTGGTAAAAATGAACTAGAAAAAAAGTCGTGAAAAAAGTCATTTTGTTTATAAGTTAGACTACACACACATACACACATATATAATAATGGAAACAATTTGATTTAATTAATCATTTAACGCAATTGAATCCCAAAAATAATATCTAACATGAATAAGTTGTTTGCAATTGAGACCTAGGGAGGAGTATTTCTTCTATAATGGGTATGTTGAAAAGATTACCATAAATAGATATAAGAGTTACATTTATTTCATTTTAATAATTAAAGTACTGTGAAAAGAAAATAATTAAAAAAGGGTTACACATGTAGCAATAACATACAAAATTTACTTTGAAAAATTGTAATTGGAGAAAATATAGCCAAAAGTAAATCTATTATTATCATACGGCTTAAACACAACCAAGACGGCCAACACCCTAGCCTTAGCCAAGTGATCCTTCCACTCCACTTCGCACATCACAATGGAAAAACCCAAAACCATTTAAAGGCTTTAAAACATGTAATGCCACAAGCTAGATCAATATTAAGTGCCCAAAACCAAAATTGTTGACCTAACAACCTTGACTCCTTCACCAAGTCAATTTTACCTAACAATCCCCCCTTTAAACTTTACTAGGGAAATTCTTAGGATCCAAACCCACATGCTCTCCTCCCCTATCACTTAGGTCTACTTCTAGACTTTACCTGTAGGGTACACATGCTTAACTAGGTCATACAGTTGTATGTCCATTTACCTGTAATCATCTCCAAAATAAATTTTTTCCTTTTGTTGCCTAGGCACTTATGTTTCCATTCTCTTACTTCCACACAGATTCTTACACCAAGGGTGTGCGTTCTAGTAACCAAGGGTATGCGTGCCTAACCAGGTCTCACAGTCATATGCCCATATACATTGAATTGTTTCCAAAGTAAATTTTATTTATTTATTCTTTTTATTTTTTATGAACTTATGTCGTTATTCTCTTTCTTTTGCAAACCTACTCACACCAGGTGATCTTTGGCATACCGCTTCATCACATCGAACATCCTAATCTAGTTTCCATCTACATTGGCTATGGTCTTTACCCTTGCATATTCCTATTGAACCAACGATCTCATGTCATCTCTAGGAAGGTCCTATTGAACCAATGATCTCATGTCATCTCTAGGAAGATCCTGTTGAACCAATAATCTCATGTAGGTGGGAAACCCACGCATTGCTCTTAGCCCCTTTGCGACTTGACAAAACATTGCATTTCTTTCTTCACCAACTAACAACTTCTCCTTTTCACGCCTTTGTTTAGATTTTATTCCACTTCTTAATAATTAAAATGATGTGTGAAGAAAATAATTAAAAAAATTGTTACACACATAACAACAACACACACGATTTACCCTAGGAAACCCCAACTGAGGAAAAACCAACCAATAATACATATATTATTATCTTACGACTTAAAAACAACCATCCCTTAACTTAAATGAAATCAAGTGAGCCTTCCACTCCAATCTAGCACATTACAATAGAGAATATAGAAGCCTTTCAAAGGTTTATAATATGTAATACCATAGGCCACCAACACAAGTTTCCTAGAACCACCATTATTGACCTAACAATATTGACTCTTTCACCAAGTCAAGTTTATGTAATATCTCATTCAATCTACAACAAAGTTGGGAAATTTAAATGTGAAATTCATTTTTCCATTATTTCTTGTGTCTAAGATATGTTTGATGGCTTCCACATGCAAAATATCTCTATAGTGGTTAGCTTATACAAAGACAACATCCATGATCCTTTCTAGGCATCAAATCTACCTTTTTTTATTGTCAAGTCATCCTAAAGGGAAATTCATCTCCAACAAAAAATTACCCACGCACAAGTGACAAATGCTCACATCGCCAAGGGAAGCTGAATAGAAATTGCACCTATTTATGATTAACATCCAAGTACACATATTCATGAGTAAACCACTAAGATTAAACTAGGAGTTCTAATGCCAAGATGAAGAAGAGAAAGTGGAGATAGTTAAAAATGATCAAGCTAAATTGTAATAACATATGGTGGGAGAGAATGCCTTAGAAGAGACAAATCCACTAGTTGATGCGATAAATTAGATGAGGATACATGCACAATAAGAGCCTGAAGATCCACTAAAATGCACTGGGGAGAGATACACATTCAATGGGAAGTATAAAGGTATAATCCCTGACCCATGGTGGAATAACACCATGACATTGTCGCAAGGGAGACCTAGTGGTGTGATTGTTCTCCTCCATGGTTTCCTTGATGTGCTACCAACTAGTTGGGTTAGACTCTTACACATTATGGATCGGAAGAGGATGAACCTCCCACCTGAGTTCTAAGAATTACAAGGGAATTCATTGCATACTTTAGAGAGTGATTTCAATTTATGTTTATTGATGAACCCCAACAAAATCCTAAGTAGCATCCTACCAAATGGTTTTTCTATGAACATCATGACAAGGAGAATGTGGTGGAGAGCTCTCGATAATCCATTTGATAACCGATAAGCTAACTAATTCACTTGAACATGAAATTTCCAAGTCATCTATAAGTCAATTGAGTTTCCTTTTGACTCAAAAAAAACTATTTTGACAAACTCCCTCAAATTAGGTAGAGTATTTCCATGAAATATCCTATAATTGTTGAGGGGAAGAAGTGGAATTCCCTTTTGTAAGGTACATGAAATGATTTTGAAGTTCCCAATTACTAAAATCATGTCCTTAGTTAGGCATCTTGCCTTTTTTTATTCCTTGATAGATCACTAGATCCTCCACTTCATTGTTTGTGGTGTGTTAAATGCTCCAATGGGAGCTTAGTTTGATGTTCTTGGGGTCAAAAGGCTAATCCCGCTACTACCAAACTCAAAAACTGTTATCATAATGGTTATGTCCAATCTTAAGGATGAGAAGAGATACATGTTCAATGGGAAGTATAAAGGTATAATCACCAACCTATGGTGCAATGACAACAAGACATTGTTGCAAGGGAGACCTAGTAATTGATTTTTCTCCTCCATAGTTTCTTTGACATGCTATCAACTAGTTGGGTTAAACTCTTACACATTATGGATGGGAAGAGGGTGAACCTCCCAAGATTTTCACTTGAGTTATGAGACTTACAAGGGAATCCATTGCATACCTTAGAGAGGGATTTCAATTTATGTTTATTGATGAACCCTAGCAAGTTCCTAAGTAGCATCTTTCCAAATTCCCTTCCCATGAACATTATGACAAAGTGAATGTGGTGGAGAGCTCCTAGTGACTAATAATATATATAATTCATGTGAGCATGTAATTACCAAGGCATCTATAAGTCAATTGAGTCACCTTTTGACTTGAAAGAAAACTATTTTTGACAAAATCCCTCAAATCAAGTAGAGTCTTTCCATGAAATATCCTAGAGTGGTGAGGGAGAGAAGTGGAATCCCCCCTTTGTAAGGCTCATGCAATGATTGTGAAGTCCCCAATTACTAAAATCCTTTCCTTAGTTAGGCCTCCTAGCATTTTTATTATTTGATAGGTTACTAGAGCCTCCACTTTGTTGTTTGTAGTGTGTTCAATGCTCTAGTGGGAGCCAAGTTTGATGTTCTTTGGTGTCAAAAGGCCAATCTCGCTACATCACACTACCTCCAAGTATCCCCATGGGAACCTCAACATGTCACATGCATGAATTGAACCTAGGTGGGGAGGATAACAACATTTCTCCTAACCACCCAAGTTGAACCAATTGACTCTAATTACTTATTTTTTGGAAATTAAGCCTTCAATATTGTTACCATATTTATTTATTTTTGTTAAGTTGTGTGAATGTTGAGATGTTTGCACACTTAACCTTTGGCTTGAGAAACCGCCACCCATTAGCATCACACTCGGCCTGGACCACACCAGCCCTTAACATGGCTAGATTTTTTCCCACCCTTAACATGGTTAGATTTTTTCCCATGGAGTTTCAGACCAATGGCCTTCATATCACAAAGTGCCTTAATAGTAAACTTCATCATAGTATATTCTACATCATGTGGCAATCTTGTTATCATATTAAAAAGGGTGAAATATGTAATAATACAAATAACAATTTTTTTTTTTTTAATTTCATATTTAATTCTCTCATAAACCGATCTAATAAAGTTTAATGTCATTATGATCCCTTAAAAATACCTAGGTTTAAAATAATTAACTTTTCTAAATCTTTTAAATGCTTTATTTAACAATTAATGTTATTTTATCAATATTAATGATGCAAAGTATAGGAATTCCATCATCAACTACACAAGGTAAATGAGCAACTATGTTGACCCTACTTTCTTTCCTTTTTGTAAAATGACTAAACATACTATATATCATATATTTGGGAAATTTAATTTTAATGGAAAAACATTCAACATCTCATTTAACCAAACAATTAAGTTTTTGATATTTAATAATTTATTTTCAATAAAACATAATAAAACAAATATATATATTTTTAATAATAAAATTTATTTTATCATACATTCTCATGCAATAATAAATTATTTATTTCAAATAATTAATATTTTAAAATAAAATAATATATATTTATTTTTAATTAATAATATTTATATTTTAAAATAAAATAATATTTATTTATTTTTAATTAATAATATTTAGAATGCTTTTTATTTAGAGATAAGACCAATCATATTTGAATAATTTTGAAAATATTAATTATTTTTCGAATTTTGGCTTCAAAATTGTATTAGGCATCCTTAATACCTTAGCCATCAGGGCGTTGAGAATATCTAATGAGTCTCACCTTGAGGGGGAAAAGACCCATCTCCTTAATGTCTTTTGTAAAAATGATTATAGTAAGTTCCAAGGCCTTAAGGCTTTTCTTAAAGCAAAAAAAGGTTCTTTAGTTAAAAATAAAAAGATTAATGAACCTAATGAGTGGTCGTGCAGTGTATGACTTCCTTTCATTCAAGGAACCACGGATAGGATTGTTAGGATCCTTAAGAAGCATAATGTTTCTTCTTCCTTCAAGCCCCTTAGCACGATTCACAACTCTCTTAAATCAGTTAAAGATCCAATAAACCCTAGGGATGGGAAATGTGTCTATATTATTCCTTTTTCTCATGGGACACTTTAGCATAATGTTTCTTCTTCCTTCAACCCCTTAGCACGATTCGCAACTCTCTTAAATCGGTTAAAGATCCAATAAACCCTAGGGATGGGAAAGGTGTCTATATTATTCCTTGTTCTTGTGAGACACCTTACATTGGTGAAACTAGTCGGTCTATAAGCCAAAAGATCTGTGAACATACTGTTGACATTAAACATGAAAGATCCCGCACCTCCGCCCTAGCTGAACATGTGGAAAAGACTAACCATCATATCTGCATCGAAGATGTGAGGGTCATAGCTAGGATTGACCTTTTCCATCATCGTAAGTTAAGAGAGGCCTTAGAAATTGAAAAAAGACCCATAAATAGCAATAGAGATGACGGTTGGAATATAAGTGGGTGTTGGATCCCTGCCCTATATTCTCAGTGGTTTGATGGTTTCCTTTTATATATATATATATATATATATATATATATATATATATATATATATTTAAGAAAGGAAATTAATATAAAATAATTAAATAAATAGAATAGAATAGGTAATAAAGAATTAAATAATAATATAAATAATGATAATAATGATAATAATAATAATAATAATAATTAAATTAAATTGAATTAAATAAAAAATCTATATATTTTATTAAATAATTTACTAATTAAATAAAACTAGTGATTATTAATCTATTTGAATTTTTAAAGTCAAACTAGCCGTTATCTTAATGGTTAGTTGGTTTGAAACGCTTAAACAAAGTTCATTTAAATATGATTATTATCTAAAAAATTCTATACAATATTAATCATATAAATTTGTATAAAGTTAATTAAATTATAATAGAATAAATAGTTTAAATAATCATATTACAGGCTATAATGATGAAATTAAAACTTATTAATTTTTTAGATTTCATAAACTTAGTCAAACTTTTGTTTATTGGAAGTCATAATTTTGGTTTACTAATATATTCAAATTAAGTATGCAGCCCCCTCCTTTCATTTTTGAAATACTTTATCATTTTTGTAGGACCAAATAGTGTTAAAAGAGTGCTTTAGTTGTATGTCACAACTATCTTATCTATGAGCAATAACGAGAGCACCCAGATGTTGTTAAAGCATTTATAAAACTTTTGTTAATTTGTAGATGGTGCAAATCTTTGTCACTGGACATTATTTACAGATATGATATGTCTGTGTCATCGACTTTATAGCATATACAATATTCCCACACAGCTGTTGATGAAAATTTAGTGCATATTTAATAATAATAACTGAATATTGATATAAATACCATATCTTCCCATTCTTAACACTAAATATAAAACATTAAATATTAATAAAAATAATATTTCAATTTTATGGCTTCTTGGAGATTGATAAAGATTAAAACAAATAAAAACTAATCGATCCTCAAGTGGCATGCCTATAGATTTTATTTAAACTATTTTATAATGAAATTCATTAAAACATCTAAACCAAAAAAAATAATAATATTGAAATAAAATGGTTGGATGCACGTTTCCACGTTATTGTATTTTATTGTCAAAAGTACTAAATCACTTTACAGTTATGAATTATAATTAACTGTATCATAATTGTGATAGTAAATTATATTATATACTTTGTTGGCCTGGTATAATAAAACATTGATATGGGAGAATCTAGGAAGAGAGGCCTGAAAGGTTTGGTATTGTGCAAAATTGAAATAGAATTATAATTAATTGTATTATAATTGTGACAGTAAATTATATTGTATATTTGGTTGGTTTCTATAATGAAACATAAAATATTGATATGAGAGAATTATAGGAAGAAATGCATGCAAAGTCTGGTATTGTGTAAAATTGAAATAGAGACAAATATACACCTTTTCTTAAAATGCCCCATCACACTACAAGTCTGAATATACACTATGCTTCAGAGAAATATCACATATAAAGGTTTATGTTCCAATGAACAATGTCTAAAATGGGGGATGGGCAGGGAGGACAGATTACAGGTTGTGCCACTCTTCATTTTCTGGGAGATATGGAAGGCCAGAAATAGCTTTATATTTGAAAATTTTGAGATTCATCTATACAGAATTATTTTCAAGATTAGTTCATGGCTGGACACACATGGGGCATCCAGCTAGTCAAGGATTTTTCCATCCTGAATGCATAAGTACTCTGATTATTTTTTTTGCAGTTTTTTTTATATAGCTGGTGAAAGAGGATGATGTGGTTGCAGTGGTGGCTAGGGATTGTGGTCATGGTCTGCTGGTGAAGGTACAAATACAGGGGTTGAGGTATTGGCTTTCTAAGGTTACTCTGGTTTTTAAGAAAAATGGATATAGCAATTTTATATATGTTTGAAGACTCAAAAGCTCAGACAAATTACTAATAATATCTCATTTGCTCTTCCAGATCTAGATGGTTGGATTGCTCACATCAGATTGCTCAATCAAACCTTCAGCCAGATCATTTTCCAACATATATATATAAGGAGACATATATATATAAGGAGACCAATATTGTTGCTGACTCTCTATCGAAGAAAAGATTGAGGGATGCACAGGACTGCATGTTCTACACTTATTTGGAAGACAATATTATCAGGGAAAAAGGACATGTCAGATTGCCATAAAATTTCAATTCCGGATTATCTTTCTTTTTTATTTCTGAACAATGGGCTGTTTTTCTTTTTTTATTTCTGAATTATACTTGGATGAATGCTTAGTGTTTTTATTATGACTTCAATATGATTTCAATACGGCCATACTGTTTTTGTGGTTTCATACAGTTAGTGTTGATTCAATGGAAGAAAATTTGTTGTATATGTTTTAAGAAGATATGTAACCATAAATCAATGTTTTTTTATTTTTTTGTTAATTTTTTTTTGAGAATTTTAAGAATTATAGATTTAAGTTTTTAATTTTTAATTTTTAATTTTTGAGTGTCTTCAACGTTTTTTCAAATGCTTAATTTATTTATGTATTCAAAAGTCTATTTTAAATAAGAAGAAATTATAATTTTGTATCAAAATTGTATAAATAGAGGGTATAAATAAAAATTGTACATAAATCAAAATTGTTTTGCCAAATTCTCATCAATAAAATTATTTCTTTTATTAGTTAAATTTGTCTATTTATAAAATATTATATAAATTGAAATATATACTATTAAATTGAAAATATTTTTAAATTCAATCATAATTATAAAATATTTATAAATATTTATATACCATCACTCTCCATTTATTTAATATTTAAACCATATATAAATGTTCATTGTTCTAATACAACATTTATAGCTCCGGGTATATATTTTCATTGCATTCCTTATTGTTGGAATATCTAATTCCTACTTGTCTTTAGTTAGAGTCTGTTCCTATTTGTTAGGTTAGTTCCTAGTTTGGTGTGAGGTTGAGATATTCTCTCAACCAAATTATTGTGTGTCTAAGATAGCTTCTCTATCTTGAGACAATCCTCATGTATATATGTAACTCTATTTGTTTGATTAATTGATAGAGCTTGTTTGTTCAGTTTCTAAGTTGGTATCGGAGCCCGTTTGGGCCTGGGCCTGGACCTTCGCCCATTGTGGGCTGAGGGAAATAAGAGAGTTTTGTTTTTAGTTTAGTTTTTTTGGGTTGTCCATCTGAGAAAGAGTGTTGCCTACGTGAGGAGCACTGTGTGAGGAGCGACTGAAGGTTTCGTGAGCAAGATTTTATGGAAAATTCCCGTAAGCAGTGATATCAATCTCTGCATACATATTTTGCTGGCTGCCCTCTGCGTGAAGCGTGAACAATAGAATAAAGTTGTGCTTTCTTGAACGATTTCTTTCGGTGCGACCCATCAGCACGAGAAGGTGGAGATCGAACTCTGTAGTTTGATCGTGGATCTGTTGTTCTGTTGAGTGGATTTGTGCTGCGTGGTTAGCGCAATGAAGGAAGTGGATCAGGGTACAGTGTTTGAGGTTTCGAGTGGGCCTGCGTACCAGATAAGTATATATCTTATACCAGTGCATTGTGGCACGACTTCTGTGTTGTCGCGGGGGTGCCAACGCAGAGTTGCAGAGGACGAATGTGGAGAGCACTGTGAAACTGCTGATCGAGGAGAAAAACCAAAGGTTGGTGTGCTGCGTGGCTTGTGGTAGATCTGTGGCCAAGTATAAGAAGATATGCATGAAGAAGAAGCAGATCTGTGTGGGAGGAACTCGTGGTGTGCCTGATCTACCCGAAGAGCAGGTTTGTGTCAATCATGAAGCCTGTGGTGTAGTGCACGAAGGAGCCTTCCACAATGGTCGACGCGTGATGGTAACTCGGTGAGGCAGTCTCCAAATCCATTCCTAAGTGATTCGACTATGGAAACAGTGGACTGTGCACGTGGATAGTGCGGCCATGGATAATGCATCATTGATCGTTGTTGCGCAATGGATTTGGATTGATGGTGTTGGGAAGGAAAAAGAGAAGTAGCAGCAGATGGCCGACCTCTGCCAGCACTGAGTGTCAGTGATGATGTTCGTCGTTTGAATATGAATGATATGAAATATTCCCATGACCAGGATCACTCCGAAGGCACCTGTGCATTGGTTAATTGGACCTGTGAAGCTATTCCGAAACAAGATGTATATGTGAAATCTACTGCTTCTACCAAGAATCTATTCGCATTAGTGTTTGCAATCCTTCTCATGCCATGCCAATTGTAGAGTCAAAAGACAATGTTGGGCATCTTAAGGTGGATGGCAGTTCAAATCACGCGAGGAAAAATAATTTAAATCGACAAGATTATTATTTCAAGCAAAATTTGTACTTGTTACGCAGAGTCCTATTAGAGAGCGTGTTGATGAGGAACATCAACATGTCCGATTTCCACATGACCAGCTCAAGAAAGCTCTCGAGAAAGTGCAGCCATGGGAAACGAGCGAGGAACAGTTTGAAGTCCGTGGGATACTTATGATGCCCGTAGAACTGCTGAGGAGGTCGTGGCATAGGAGCTAGTTAGCTTGCAAGCAGCGGAATGGTGGGTGATCAGTGAACAATTTTCGTGGGAAAGAAGTCATACGTGGTTGTGTTAAGAAGAGGGCGCAGACCTCTGGAGCCTTGCAAGATCTCACGATTGCTGTGTTAAGGAGAGGGCGCAGATCTGGTGGTGCCCCAAAAGTAGTTGCATTATTATTTGCCATTGTTTAAATTTTATTCTTTATAAATTGTTAAGTCATTAATGTAAATCTGGTTGAAAGAGTTGAGTTATTTATTGTGACATTTAGTTTGGCCAACTATTGTCATGAATTTGAGTCTTTGTTGGAATTGGCCATTCCAACAATAGACAAATTGATTTGCTACCAGATATGATGAAGACATGACAATGAAATGGCATCTAAGGATAGTAGTTGGAGCTACATCAAATATTGGAGGATGATCGAGTCGGTGTGTGTCGAGTGTGATGAAAACAGATCTGCATGTTCAAGTGCGAGGAGATTAGCCTGGCAGTAGTTCTTCATTGTTGCAGCATGATAACCAATGTAAGAAGGCATGTTTGGAAGTCTCTTGTGTCGGCACCAGATGTCCATCGATGATGATGGAGAGTTGAATATGGTGCAATGAGCATGGATGTTTGTTGTGTTAGTTGCATCATTGTGGCGACGTTACTGCAAATCTGACCTGTGTGTCGTTGCATGCTCTAGAGAAGAGTTGGTAAGCCTTAATGGCTTGTGGCCCCTTTGTGGCTAGAGAGCCTTCATGACGGTGACAAGCTTGGGTGGCTGGAGAGCCTTCGTGGCGGTGATAAGCCTGGGTGGCTGGAGAGCCTTTGTGGCGGTGATAAGCCTGGGTGGCTGGTGAGCCTTCATGGCTGTGATAAGCCTTTGTGGCTGTGGTAAGCCTTCATGGCTGTGTTGAGCCTTTATGGCTGCGGTGAGCCTTCGTGGCTGTGATAAGCCTTTGTGGCTGCGGTGAACCTTTGTGGCTGTGATAAGCCTTTGTGGCTGCGGTGAGCCTTCGTGGCTATGATAAGCCTTGGTGGCTGTGTTGAGCCTTGGTGGCTGTGATAAGCCTTGGTGGCTGCGTTGAGCCTTGGTGGCTACATTGTATCTCTTCAAGGCTGAGCGCCTGAACGGTGGAGGTGAATTACTGCTTGTCGAAATGTGAACTAGCAAGCAGGTGAAAGGGTGTTGCTCGTTCATGAAGCAGCGTGGAGCAATCAGTTGTCAATGATCTGATAGGGATCAGATCGAAGACAACGTGCAGTGTATGATGTTGGATCTGCTCACAACAACAGTGTGGGTAGAGTTCTAGTGAACTGAAATTCGGGACAGTCTGTCCGCAGCAGTGAATGGCGTGGCCATGTGTTGACCATTTCTTCATGGATATTGTATTACTATCATGGTTATCGCTTGTGCTTATATTTTCATTTAGTATTGTTTTTATTTGGTATGGGTAAATGTGGACAAGTCTTGGAAATTTGTATAAATATTGAGATTTGCGACCTCAATATGATGTCATTCTGTTAGAATTCGCAACTCTAATTGATGACAGGAAACCGAGACCAGCTTGCCAAAGTAAAATGCCAAAGACTCAAAAGTACAAAGCCAAAATAATGGTATGTTCCAGCATATGAATAGTGCAGTGTTTGTGGAGGTGAATGTTATGGTGAACGGCAAGGAAGATGGACAATCAAGTTTGTGAGAATTTGTTTTGTGTGAGTTTCTTGGAATAGACTCATAACCATGGTAGAGTATGAGTCATAGTTTGTAATTAGAAGCAAATCTACATGTCATTTATTTTTTGTACGTGCTGTAAGACCCAGAGAGGCATGCATACCCCTTTGTTATATTTTCCCTCTGTCAGAGAGTTTTAACACCCTGGAAGAGTGTGTCATGCGGGATGGATACACTTGGGTGGGCCATATTGGTTTTAGACTCCATAAGGTGAAATTTTATATCAAGGGAGAGTTAATCGAGAGGTTGGATGAACCATGTATGTGAAGGACTTCCTAGTAGACTGGCGGTTGCAGCGGTTGGAACCCATGCATTTCGGTAGATGGTTGTTCCTTTATATGGACATCAACAAGTAGTCATTGTAGATTTTGCAGATGGATATTGAGACAATTAGTCATTAAGGGGGAGTGTTGGAATATCTAATTCCTACTTGTCTTCAGTTAGAGTCCGTTCCTATTTGTTAGGTTAGTTCAGTTAGAGTCTGTTCCTATTTGTTAGGTTAGTTCCTAGTTTGGTGTGAGGTTGAGATATTCTCTCAACCAAATTATTATGGTCTTTCAATTTATTTACTGTTTTGAACCACTCTCCAGTATCTATCAATTCTAAGTCTTATACCATTTCTCTCTTTCAATTTATTTACTGTTTTGAACCACTCTCCAGTATCTATCAACAAGTAAAGAATTACAATCATGGCAGTCAATATCATCCTATTTAGTGCCATGACTCTCTCAATTTATTTTCATATAAATGTTCATGGTTCAAATGCAACATTTATGGCTTTGGGTATATATATTTATTGCATTCCTTATTCCATTACTCTCTCAATTTATTTACTGTTTTGAACCACTCTCCAGTATCTATCAACAGGTAAAGAATTACAATCATGGCAGTCAATATCATCCTAATTAGTGCCTCTCTCAATTTATTTTCATATAAATGTTCATGGTTCAAATGCAACATTTATGACTGTGGTATATATATTCATTACATTCCTTATACCATTTCTCTCAAGGTTTTGAACCACTCTCCAGTATCTATCAAGTCAAGAATTACAATTACAATTATGGCAGTCAATATCATCCTATTTAATGCCATGACTCTCTCAATTTATTTTCTATATTATGTACGGTTTCTTCAGCAACTGATACCTGTCTTTAAGTCAAATATCTTCCATTCCAATACAGCAATCACTATGAATCCCTGGCACAAATAATAACAAAATCAATTTTTTGAGGATGGTTCTCCTTGCCAAGTTCAACTATATTTTTCACTATAAATTGAGTTTGTCAAGGACCCCACATGATATTTATATTCATACCAAATATGTGATAAAGGGAATTAACAACTCTTCATATATACAAATTTATAGTTACGTGTTTCAATGTACTACTTTAATTTGATAGGCCACCTTTACAATTCTATATTTCATTGTAAAACTTTGTGACAGTAATGGTGAACCAACTTGATTCTTTTAGTTGCAGACCCATATACTCTTCTCTCATCTGAATTTGACTCCTCATCCTCCATCACGGTTGTTAATTCTTTACTGTACCTTATTTACTTTTCTCTCTTCTGAATTTGACCATTCACTCTCCGTCACGGTTGTTACTCTTTACTGTACCTCTACGCCTTCAACCATTTCATGCGTAGGTTCTCTTGTATGATGTTTAATTCCATTTCTACACTCTCTCTTCTGGTATTTTTCTGCATATTTTGACAAGTAAATTTAGTTGTGCATTCTTTTCTTTTTCCTTTTTTTTTTTTTTTTTAATTTTTAATTTTGAAAATTTAATATTATTTGCATTTTCCCTTAAGTAATTAAGACTATGAAAATAAAATGAAGTATTATGTATAATGAGATTTTAGATTTAAATTTTTTTAGTTTTTTTTTTGGAAATAATTTATTTATAAAAATGATAGTGAAAAATTATTATTTTATTAAATGAGAGATTTTTATATTTATAAATTTATTTTACTACAAGATTTAATTTTAAATAATTTATGTTCTTTTTAGAAAAAATAAATTATTAAATTTGCTTATTTGTGGGTAGTAGTATAATTGGCAAAAAAAACATGTTGCCAAGCCCTTGTGTATCCAAGTCCAAACATATCTCACTACCCAAAATTAAAAGAATAAAAAAAAAAAATTACTAAATTTACTTATAATGTTTCCTTGTCAAAAAAAATTAAATTATTAGGAAACTCAAGAAATACTACTCTACATTCATAAATCCTATTCTTAATAAACAATTTATGTAAATTAATTCACTTTATTTAACAAGATATAAACTTGATAGGTGTTAATATAGAAATAACTTAATACCAACAACATTAGCAACCACTAATTGAGCTAATTTCTCTTTAATTATTTATTTATTCTTTTCTTATTTTAATTTAACACACTATCTTTCTTTATAATAATAACCCTTATAACTACTTGTATTCTTTATAACTTTGGATATGTCATAATATTTGCACATCTTAAGACTAGTATAGTCATATAAATTAAATGGATTGTAAATGTGGATAGGCATCAATCCATGATCAACATCAAATCACTTACTTTCTTATACATCTCACATTGCCCCAAAAAAAACCATAAAAATTAACTAAATTATAATTCTATTTTAAATTATTATTGTTAATTATAAAAAGAATTAATATTTACATTTTAAAAAACATGTAACAATATTCTTAAACATGGAGATTCACCTTCACTTTATTATAGAAATTCTCAATTTGTAATAGCTTTTCTTACAATACCATGGCTTATAGCCAATATGACATGTGTTGATATTACATTTTTAAATTAAGTAATTTAAGATAGATTAATTAACAATACCATGGCTTATAGCCAATATGACATGTGTTGATATTACATTTTTAAATTAATTAATTTAAGATAAATTAATTAAGAAAACATAATTAATTTGGAGATAAACCATATTCCTTAATATATGAATGCTACTTTAAATTTTTTAACATATTTATATTTCATGAAGATTAAATCTCTGCCATCCAGTTAATAATTATAATCTAATTAAAATTATAAAAAAAATCTATTCTAAAACAAACATACCTACCTATCTATATAAATATAAATAATTAGCATATTTTTTTTAATTTATTTTTTTAAAATATATAATTTTACTCATACAATTCCTTTTCAGGATTTTTTTTTTTCATATTATTGTAATTTATTTGACCATTCTCTTTTGTTTGTAAAATGATTCTGCATTTTTTTTAAATATTATAGATTGTTTCTCATTTTTTATACATCACTCTATATGTTTTGACCTGTCATTTTATTTGGGCATTCTCTTTTTTTCTGTAAAATAATCTTCTCTCTCGGATGAGATAATATAAGTTGCTTCTTTATCAGGGAAGACACTGTAAGTTTGCTTCTACAGCAAGGAATCTATGAGGTACTGTGAATTGCTACTACCTCAGGGAATTTTGGATGAGATACTGTCAGTAGCTATTATGGGATGAGATTCTGTCACTTGCTTCGACATAAGGGATGAACTTCAAAAGAATATGAATTATTAAAAAAATATCCATAAAAAAATTATTATATAGGGACAAAATTGCAGTAAGACTAGCGTTCCAACGAGTCAAGATGAATTCTTTTAATTCTTGTCTAGACATATCCAGTAAAACTGAGTTGTTAACACTGAGTTGTTATAAAATAACAATAAGAGTTATTTTTTTAAAGTTTTTGGTACTTGAATCTGACATCAAACACCATTTATATAGAGACAAAATTGCTCTAAGACATAGAGACAAAATTGCAGTAAGACTAGCTTTCCATGGAGTCGAGATGAATTCTTTTAATTCCTGTCCAGACATATCTGCTAAAACTGAGTTATTATAAAACTGAGTTGTTATATAATAATAATAGGAGTTGTTTTTAGTAGGATTTTTTTAAGTTTTTGGTGTTTTGAATATGAATTCAACATCTTGAAAAATCTCTACGACATTTTCAATGTGTAGGGTTACTCATCAAATTTGTGATTTCAATGAATTCAGGGTTACCCATCAAACTTGTGATTTCAATGAATTCAGGGTAACCCATCAAACTTGTGATTTCAATGAATTCTTGGAGATTTTAGAAAAATTAGACCAGAAAAATCCAAGATAAAAACATCCAAAAAAATCACACTAAAATCAACTCAGATAACAATAACCCATATATACAATATTATAAGTAGTATAATATACTTACTTAAATCAAATTTAATTATTAGCATATACTGTCACCATTTATTAATTACCTCCAAATTTAAATCAAATTTAATTATTAACATACACTGCCACCATCTATTAATTACCTTCGGATTTTAAAGAAATTTTACCAAAAATCCCTTAAAAAAATTGCACTGAAGACAACTCCTCCTATATTATTGATTGCTTGCTCTGAAAACAAAAAGTTAAAAAAGAAATTTGAGATGATACAGGAACTCTATTCCGATGCAATTTTATGTTTCTAGATACCTTTTAATTTTTAATTCATGCTGACAGAAAGAGTTTTTAATATGGACTCTGAGCCATGGCTTCTTTCTACACAGAATATGAGCACATGTGAGGGCTGTCAGAGAAGAAACTCTGGAGTGACATAATTCGTTTCGGAAGTCGCACCCTTTATACTCTGTCCCGCGTTCTTTTCGGGAGTCTACTGCGTTGCCTGACTAAATATTGGGATCCCCAAAGAAAGAGACGAAATCGTGTTGCTCACAACCTCTGCTGAAGCTTTCTGGGGCCAGCTATTTCTGATTTGGGTTATTCTAAAAGTTGGCTTAGGTGACGGTCGCTGCTGAGCTTGAACATTGGGACTAAGCAGGGGAGGTTTACTGTTGGGTTTATATGATGAGATCTCTCCATTTTCGATGCAGGGATCATGCTGTTTTAAATGCCTAGCTGTAATTGAAAATTTCCAAGGTAACGGTTTCGCGCTTGGTTCCACCAGTGGTTCAACAGAGGAAAAATTGGGGATTTCGGGAGACGAGTTGCCATCCCTATCTGATTAATCTGCAACCGTAATCTACGGTGCTCTGCAAGTCTTGCATATGAAAAAAGTCTTGCATATGAAAAGCTCCATGGCTTGAGAATTGACACATTCGAATGAATCTGTGACGAATTTACATATGAAAATCAATTATGAAGACAGAGGCCTCAATTTCTTTGCATCAGAATGAGTACAGAAGGCTCGGAGAAGACGAATCCCCAGTCATAACAAATGGAAAAGTATTGGGGCATTATTAGCAATATGTCTCTTTAGATGCCTCCCATAGCAAGCATAGAAAGTCATGAGCGTGTAAAAGTGGATAAAATGAACATCCAATATTTCTGGAGCTATTGTTCCATTAATTCATTTTGCAGTATATGTTAATTTGTGGATTTTGTATTTGTCTTACTCTAAAGAAAATAAAAAATAGACAAAATGGACACCCAATATTTATGGAGTTCTAGCTCTCTTCATCCAGTGAAGAGTATATGTCAATCCTTGGATTTTGTACTTGCCTAAATCTATAGGTGGCATATACTGTTTCCCAATACATTAATGGAGCTATAGCCGTAGTCTAACTAGACTGCTCTTTTACCCTGAAAATCATGGAAATTTCGGTAAGATTTTAAGAAAATCCGCAGATTTTTGTAAATCCACGTTATAACTATCAAACTTTAATATTTTAGGTGCCCTAGAGGTTTTTGATGGTGTTAAATCCATTTTCACCATCAAAATCATGATTCAATCAGTATTACTGTAAAATTTCTTAAATTTTTTGGCCCAAATTCCTACCAATTTTGACCATCTAAACAACTCCTCCTCATTAGACAACTCCAAATAAAAATATTAATAACCATCAGTAATAATGTACTTCAAAACCCAGTTCTTTTAAGCAAAGCTTGTTGTGAGTTAACCATTATCGAAGAGAGAAATGAAGAGTTTACAAACATATCCAGCCTTGATATGAAAACATATAACCTTCTATATAAAAATTCGCATTCTATTAAAACTATATGTATATATGAATGAAATAGTACGAGCATAAGATGTGATTTATCTTAAATATTTTCCAGATTTTAAATTTTAATATTAATTAATATAAATTTTTAAAATCTTAAAATTAATTTATTTTAGTTTATTTTAAATTTTGTTATGAAAATTGTGTCAATTATTTTTCATACAAAACATTTTTTTTTCAATTAAATAAGTGACACACTAAAATATTTATAAATAATTTAATATAATAAAACTATATATTAAAAATGTATAACTATTTATTTTAACCAACAAAAACTTTTGGGGTAGCTCAATTGTTGATTCTAGTGAATCAGTGATCAAACCAAAAATCCAAAAACCCTCGTGGACCGAGAATCGGTAAAAAAATCAAACCAAAAAACTGGTCCCAAAAAACCTAAAATATTCAAATTTAAATTTTAAAAAAAAAACATATATATTCATGTGCATCCATATGAATCCAAATCATTTGTTGAGATTCAACAAGAAGATCCTAGTGAAAATTATGCACTTAAACTAGGATGGAGCCTCAAGCTAATTTTAGGTGGATGTTTATTTATAGATGCATGAGCAAATTCTATTGATAGATGAGGTCTATTTATAGATGTATGTGCAAGTTTTATTTATAGACTGCATGTATATTTATAGATGCATGTCAGCTATTATTATCCTTTAATATTAGTTGGACAATAAACAATAATCTATTCTCAATGAGCACTTGGAAATAGTTAACTGAAGTGGAAAAAAAGTTAGCTATAGGAAATTCGAGTTCAGAGGTTGGTTGGTGGGACATGCAAGTGGACTTAGTTGTGACTAAGTGATTCGAAGTTGTAACAAAGTTGGAAGTGTGGTTATGAGAGTTGTAAAGTAGTTTAACTCAGTTAAGTGAGTTAAAATCAGTTGTGCTAGTTGTAACTGAAGATACACTAGTGAGAGATCAGTGAATTAATTATTAATTAATTCACAATCAATGGTCTCACATGCAACTGAAAATTTACTACTATTAACTACATGCATGTCAGATCCAGTAGAGACCCAGTTGAGATGTAGGTGAAAGGGATAGTTTGACTATCAGTTGTGACATTAATGGGTGCACATATGCAACCACACACACATTGGATGTGCCCATGAGGATTGCGCAGTCAAGGCAAGCAGGATTCCATTCATTTAGGGATTGCTATCAGCTAGGATTGCACAGTGGAAGCAGGTTGTCTGGAGGCAGTAAATTGGCTAAGGAACTTGCCAATTTTTGTATGACAGTGTGAGACGATTGTATATTGTACTGAGAGCCTTTGGATTAGAGCTTTGTATGAGATTGTTTCATGATCCATGATATATACATAATATATGATAGTGGGGTTTTTAGCTTTATGCTTTATCAGTAAAAACATCTGTGTTATGTGTCATTGATCCTTCTTCATAATATTGCGATTGGCGTGTGTTTTAAATTCCGAAAAGATTTTGTAGAAGCGATTCTGTATTTAACAGTGGCATATAATTGTTAGATCAAGAGAATCCAGGCAATACATATTTTTTATTAAATTTCTACATGGTATCGGAGCACAACAGATTGCAATTTTGAAGCAAGAGTTGAGTTTGATGGTGGAAAGAATTCGAATTTGTAGAAAGACTTTCTTGGTGCTACAGTTGATTCAAGATCGAAATGGCTTTCAATGGCTTGCGGTTAGAGCATGCACTCGATGGCAGCTCAAACTACATTGCTTGGAAGGACAGGATGGAAGCAGTGCTGGAAGATAATGGCTTGAAGGAATTCATCGAAAGTGATGTTCCTAAGCCTGCTTCGTCAGATGCTACCAATCTTGATGCATGGCAAAAGAAAGTGGAAAAGGCAAGAAGGATTTTGTTGGAAGGTGTATGAGACCACATTGTCTCAAGCCTTCATGGGAAAGCCACACCATATGCTTTGTGGAAGGCTTTGACGGATATTTTCCAAAGCAGCAACGACCATAGGAAAGTGGCGCTCAAAGATAAACTCAGGAAGATCAAGATGGAAAAGGGAGACAACATTCCAAAGTATCTCACAAAGTTTTTCCAATGTAGGGATGAACTGGGGAGTGTGGGAATAACTATTGCTGATGATGATTTGGTGAGCTTGGCTCTCTTGGGACTTCCTAAGAGTTGGCACAATTATGAAGACTATGTCAACGGACGGGAAAAATTGTCGGATTGGGAACGACCGTGGTCGGATCTGGTGCAGGAGGAGTTCAGACAAAACACCAGAGATGGCTTTTCATCAAAGCATGATGATGAAGAGGATTTTGCTTTGGTTTCCAAGGAAAGGAAATGGAAGGGGAAGAAATTCCATTCAAAATCCGAGTCTAAAGGCAAGAAGTTGGATTTGTCCAAAGTGAAGTGTTTTCACTGTCTCGAACATGGGCATCTCGTTACTAACTATCCGCAAAAGAAGAAGAACAAGAAGGTTGTTGGAGTTGTAGCTACTAAGGCCCTTGCCTCACAATTTGAATTTGGCTTCTCCTTGATCGCATGCATGGTGTCATGTAATGAATAAAATAGTTAATTAGTGATTAAATTAGTTAATTAGTAATTAGGTTGAAAGGCCATGTCTGATAAGACATGACCTTTCGTGAAGAGGCACCTGCGTAGGTATATAAGCAGGCCTCATTTGTAACATTAAATCATCTATTTTAATCTCATATATTTTATATAATAATATTTGTATCCTCATGGATATCTTTGTATTCCAAGTCTTCTGGAGTATTTAGCTTGAGAAGGAACTTTGTTCGCTTCATTTGGTATCAAAGCAGTCGATCTTCTGGCCGCTCATTGTTGCACAGAGCTACGCTCTTTGAACCAGGCCCTTGGTCATTGAAATTCGTCAACGTTGTTGCCGTCATAGTCGAAGCATTTCTCTACAATCTAGAGTTTATCCATCGCTGATTTTGTCAGAGGCCTTTGGTCACTAAAATTAAAAAAAGAGGAAAACAAAAGAAGAAGAAGAAAGATTAAAAAAATAATTAATATAAAAAGAAATATATATATATATATATATATATAACTAAAAAAAACAAAAAAACAAAAAACAAAAAAATTTAAAAAGGAAAAAGAAATAAGGAAGAGTAGGTAAGGTTATTTTGATTATTCTTTCAGTGGTTTACAAGCTCGTGGTTTTGGAAGCCCATGGTAATTTCCCATGGTATTTGCAAGGTAAAATAAGAAGTAAAGGAATAAAAAATCTCTTGTGAATGGTAAGTTTACTTTTACATGGAGAAATACACATAAGTGGACATATATTTTATAGGTGAATATATGTGAATAGCCACGTTTCACTAGGGTTGTAACCTTTCAACAAAAAAAAGAGTTAAAAAAAATCAATTGTTAAAAGAATATATATATATATATATATATATATATATATATATATATATATAATTAAAATTATTTAATTAATTAAATTATTAAAAAAATTAAAAATTGAAGGAATAATAACTTCAATAAATCGAAGAAGAGAAAGTTAAGAAGGGTTACCTAAAAAACCCTAAAAAACTCAATTCAACAGACAAAATGGAATCAATCATTGATGAAAAGGAAATTGAATCTAATTCGGAAAGGAAAGAAGGAAGATTTCCTGAAAATTATAGTATGTTTGTTTGTGCGCTAATTAGAATCAAAGGGTCACTTGCGGGAAATGAAGTTCTTATATCTATCGATCTTAATCAAGAGAATAATTATGTTAGTACTAAATGTGCTAACGAATTAGTGATCCCCGAATCAAATATAATGGAAACAAATTCATTTCACGCAAATGAAAAACAATACGACATAGGGAATTTATACCTAAGTATTGGCGAGTATTCCTTGGTATCGCAATTAACCGTTAAAACTTTATTTTGTAACAATAGTGATATAATTCTTGATTCACTCTAGATGAACTTACTAGGGTCATTCATTCTTAATACAATTTTTTTTTTTGATATTTTCTTACAAAAAGGAAAACATAACATTACAAGATCTCACGGTGAAGCCGAACTCACTAACACCAGAAGACATATTAGATATCACAAGAGTAGTTCTTTCAGAAAGTAAAAAAGCAATACAATATTTGCAAAGAGAAGTTAACAAAATCACCACTAACAAGAATAAAGAAGTTGCTCGCCTTAAGGACCACAACGAAAATTTGCCAACGCAAATTAAGAAACTGAAGAAAGACAAGAAGTTGTTGGAAAACAAGGTGCAACAACTCGTCGAAAATGAAGCATTGAAATCTTCAAATATAGAAGTTCAAGTTGAAGAAAAATCGAGCGTTGATCCAATAAATGTCTCAACTGAAGAGGACAACAAGCAAGTTGCAGAAGTAACAAACGTCGATGTTGCAGTTCAGACGAAGAAAATGCTAAGTGAAGGTCTTGTCACTTACTCAATAACATCCTCACTAAAAGAAAAGCAAAGTCAAACCAAAAAAGTTCCCTATCGACATCCAAATCACGGGAGCAGACAACTCAACCAAGCTATGTATTCAAAACAGAAACAAGCTAATATTCTGACGAATACTAACAAATCATCACAAGTTTCCAGTCATCGTAAGGTTCCACAGAAGATTGATTTAGGATGGTCTGATCCATTCTCAGTGTGACAGTTTTGTTTGTCACTTAGAGGATCATATCAACTTGTATCGACAAGGATGACTGCCCCGAGACAAGAAGATGTTTGTAGCAGGAAAACAAATCGAGGCCTTTCATCGACAAGCTTTGAGGACAAAGCTTTTGGAGGGGAAGGCAATGTAATGAATAAAATAGTTAATTAGTGATTTAATTAGTTAATTAATAATTAGGCTGAAAGGCCATGTCTGATAAGACATGACCTTTCGTGAAGAGGCACCTGCATAGGTATATAAGCAGGCCTCATTTGTAACATTCAATCATCTATCTCAATCTCATAAATTTTATATAATAATATTTGCATTCTCATGGATATCTTTGTATTCCAAGTCTTCTGGAGTATTTAGCTTGAGAAGGAAATTTGTTCACTTCATGTCAAGTACATTGGGATCGACGTGGTATTTGGATAGTGGCGCTTCCTTCCACATGATGGGAGATAAGGAGATTTTTAGTGACTTGGAGGAGAAAGATCTCCGAATGCATATAGATATGGGCGACGATGGACGATACAATGCGACCGACATTGGTACCATTACCTTTTAGAGGGAATTAGGTAAACCTTTTCAATTGAAAGATGTTATGCATATTCCAGGTCTGAAGAAAAATTTGGTCTCAATCGCAATGTTGGAGGACAGAGGCTATGACATTGTTTTTAGCGATGGAAAATCTTTCCTGCAACATAAAACAATGGGTCAAGCCAAGAGGATAGGGATTCGAGTTAAGAATCTCTACAAGCTGGAGGTAGATGGTTGCGCTACCATGATGGGCAAGGTGGAAAAAGTGGTGAGCCAAGATGAGGACGAATTATGGCACAGGAGATTGGGCCATCTTCATCATGGAGCCTTGAAAGTCATGCAACAAATATATACTGGACTTCTAATGGGAACACTTGCTCAGTTATTTCAATGCAAGGTTTGCACCATGGGGAAGTATGTAAAGTCCACCTTTCATGAAAAGAAGAACCATGCTTCAGGGATCCTTGAGAGAGTTCACATAGACATGTGTGGACCATTATCGGTTGCTTCAACAACAAAACATAAGTATTATGATATTTTTGTTGATCAATTTTCTCGTAAATGCTAGATCTTCTTCATGCAGAAGAAGGATCAAACATTCTCAAAGTTTTGTGAGTTTAAGGAATTGGTGGAGAAAGGGTCGGGGAAGCAAGTGAAGGCTTTAAGGAGCGATAATGGTGGAGAATACATCTCTATCGAATTCAATAACTTCTGCAGCAAAGAAGGAATTCGAAGAGAACCCATAGTGCCCCATAACCCACAGCAAAATGGGATCGCGGAGAGGAAGAACAGAATGATCGTGGGTGCAGCACGAGCGATGTTGCATGACTAGGGCCTACCAATGCATTTGTGGGCAGAAGCATGCAACACTACAGTTTATGTGCAAAACCGTTGTCCTCATAGAGGACTTGGTATGAGTACACCTGAAGAAGCTTTCACTGGTAAGAAACCAGATGTTTCACACTTTAAGATCTTTGGTTCATTTGTTTATGTGCATGTGACCAAGGATGCCAGGAAGAAGCTGAAGCCAACTGCTAAAGTTGGGATATTTGTGGGGTACACAAAAACACCCCATAATTATTGTGTGTATTTTCCTAACAGTAAGATGATTGTTATGCAATGGGATATAAAATTCGATGAGGGGAAAGCCATGCGGTTGTCGCTTGAGAGGGAGCTAGGCTTGCATGCAGACGAGGAACTGTTGGTTCCCAAAGATAAGTCTCTAGATGTGGATCAGCCATAGTAGGAGGTTCATGAAGTGGAGGATTCCACTCACACAGATCTAAACATCAGAACAGGCAGAAGGCATACCACAGAAGATGATAGGCTGAGACTTGATGCTGCACAGAATGTAGGAGCCCCTACTTCACAACGTAGACAAAGACAGTCTCCTGACCGATTTACTGGATACATGGCTCTCATGAGCAAATGTATTGTGACTGATCCATCTTCATTTCAAGAAGTAGTACAAGAGCCCACATGGGTAGATGTGATGGTGGAGGAGTATGACTCCATTGTCAAAAACAATGCTTGGGAAATTGTTCCAAGGCCGGTTGATAAATCAGTGGTAGGTTCGAGATGGATCTACAAGGTAAAGCAAGCTGTTTATGGGAGTGTTGAGAAATACAAGGCCAGATTTGTGGCTCGAGGCTTCTCACAGATCGAGGGGATAGATTATGAAGAATACTTTTCACTTATCGCACGGTATTCTTCCATAAGGACCATCCTTTCTCTCTTAGTGCAGATGGGCTGACGCATTCATTAAATGGATGTGAAGACTGAGTTTCTCAATGGGATCATTGAGGAATAGGTGTACATAGAGCAGCCTGAAGGATTTGAGATCTTCAGCAGTGAGTCGCATGTGTGTTGACTCAAAATAGCACTATATGGGCTGAAGCAAACACCCCGTGCTTGGTACACTTGGATAGACAACTATTTCACTGGACAGGGCTTCACCAAAAGTGAAGCGGATGCAAACCTATACCAAATTGTGGTGGAGGGTAAGATTTTAGTCATTGTTCTTTATGTTGATTATTTAATATTGACTGGTGATGAGCAGCTAATACACTCATGCAAGGAGGACCTTGCAAAGGAGTTCGAGATGAAGGATAAGGGCCTCCTTCATTATTTCCTTGGATTGGAAATATGGCAGCGAGATGGTGAAATTTTTGTGTCTCAAGGCAATTATGCAAGGGAGATAGTGGGTAAGTTTCACATGGAGGGTTGCAAACCCATGGATACTCCTATTCCAGGAAACTGGAGAAAGAGTATGCTACTTCTAAAGAGGTAGTGGATGCTACTGTCTACTAACAGTTAGTGGGTTCGCTAATGTATCTAGTGAACACGAGACCAGACATTTGCTACGTGGTTAACCAGCTGAGTCAAGCGATGGTTAAGCCTACCAAGCTCTTTTGGAAGGTGGGAAAGCATGTCCTGAGATACCTGAGGGGCACATATGATTATGGTTTATGGTACAGACAGACGGATGAGGTGAAGTTGCATGGCTTCACGGATGTAGATTGGGCGGGCGGCCCAACAGACAGAAAGAGCACATCAAGGATCTTTATTATCGGATATACAACTGTTTCTTGGTACAACAGGAAGCAGAGTTCCGCGACACTTAGTTCAACATAAGCGGAATACATGGTAGTGAGTCAAGCTGCATGTGAGGCTATAAAGATCATAAATATCTTGGTTTGTTTGTTTGGTTCTCATTTAGATCCGACAGTGATTCATTGTGATAATCAGAGTTGCATTAAAATCTCAATTAATCATGTGTTTCATGATAGATCTAAGCATATAGATATCTGGTATCATCATATTAGAGATTGTGTGCAGTGAAAGATCATGTTGCTTCAGTACATTCCTACGGAAGATCAAGGTGCAAACATTCTGATGAAGGTGTTCACCAGGAGAAAAATCGAATACCATAGAGACAGGATGGGGGTGAAGGATAATCTCTTTCTTATTGAGAGGGAGTGTTGAGATTCAACAAGAAGATCCTAGTGAAAATTATGCACCTACTCTAGGATGGAGCCTCAGGCTATTTTTAGGTGGATGTCTATTTATAGATGCATGAGAAAATTCTATTTATAGATGTATGTGCAAGTTCTATTTATAGATTGCATGTTTATTTATAGATGCATGTCGGCTATTATTATCCCTTAATATTAGTTGGAAAATAGACAATAATCTATTCTCAATGAGCACTTGGAAATAGTTAATTGAAGTGGAAAATTAGTTAGCTATAGGAAATTCGATTTCAGAGGTTGGTTGGTGGGACATGCAAGTGGACTTAGTTGTGGCTGAGTGATTCGAAGTTGTAACAAAGTTGGAAGTGTGGTTATGAGAGTTGTAAAGTAGTTTAACTCAGTTAAGTGAGTTAAACTCAGTTGTGCTAGTTGTAATTGAAGATACACTAGTGAGAGATCAGTGAATTAATTATTAATTAATTCATAATCAGTGGTCTCACATGCAACTGAAGATTTACTATTGTTAACTACATGCATGTCAGATCCAGTGGAGACCCAGTTGAGATGTAGGTGAAAGGGACAATTTGACTATCAGTTGTGACATTAGTGGGTGCACACATTTGACCACACACACATTGGATGTGTCCATGAGGATTGCGCAGTCAAGGCAAGAAGGATTCCATTCATTCAGGGATTGCAATCAGTTGGGATTGCGCATTGGAGGTAGGCTATCTGGAGGCAGTAAATTGGCTAAGGAACTTGCCAATTTTTGTATAACAGTGTGAGATGATTGTATATTGTACTGAGAGCTCTTGGATTAGAGCTTTGTATGAGATTGTTTCATGATCCATGATATATACATAATATATAATAGTGAGGCCTTTAGCTTTATGCTTTCATGGTAAAAACATATGTGTTATGTATTATTGATCTTTCTTCATGATATTTCTATTGGCGATTGTGTTTTAAATTCCACAAAGATTTTGTAGAAGCGATTTTGTATTTAACAGTGGCATATAATTGTTAGATCAGGAGAATCCAGGCAATACATATTTTGTATTAAATTTCTACATCATTTATGCATAAATAAGCAAACGTTCTCATTTATATAGCATGTAAGGGTGCACATAACCAAAATAACATTGATTGCAATACATCTTTGAACCAAAAATACATCAACAAACAAGCTTTATAAGGCCTCTAGCATCCAAAAAAATATCATGCTACAACTACCTACCTATCACCAAAATCATTGTCTATATTAGGATATTCGTCATCAATGTCATTCTCTATGCATTAAAATAAGATAGAAAAAACGTAGCATGTCAATTCAATATTTTGTTTGAGCAATGGGAACATTTTTAGTAGGGTCATGATAGAGGAGTTCAACAACCAATGCCACTAACATAAAGGTACATAGAGGGTTTGGTGCTCTTGATTAAATACTTATTACATACCCGCGTACATAGTAAAACCAGATGGAAATTTTGCAATCCCCCGAATCATGAAATCATGAAAATTTGTTAACTTTGATGGATTTTGAGTGCGATCTAAAATTCTACTTTCTCCATATGGAATCCAATGAGGTCAAAACCACTCTCAAACATCTTTAGTCATTTCATGGTAATTTTAAAAATTTAAGTAAAATGATAAAAATGAAAGATAAATGAAAATATCACTTTTACTACAAGAATTTAACATTACCATGAATTGCATAGCAATACTAGGGCCATAGGCTTGAATATTAGGTTGCCCCACTCAAAAAAAAAAAAAAAAAATCTTTAAAAAATTGCATTTGGAATATTTTTGTTTGAAATGTACAGAATTGGTCGGTTTGGTACAAAATCGGTTGGTTCAGTGAAAAATGCCCAGTTTGGCACCAAACCGGCCATTTCTTGTTCTAAACCTCCAACTGGACAAGCGTTGATCCAATTCTGATAATGCTAGTTCAAATCCCCCAATTTACCTGTGGTTGCATGGTTCACCTAGAGGTTATAATGATAGCAATCAAACTTGACCCCATGTTACATGAGTACGAGACCGACCCAGTTGTCGATTCCTCTAATGTATACGTATAATCTATATCAATTACATATGAAATGTTAAATTTTAATATTAATTTATCTCAATTAATAGAAACTTTAAACTATTTTAATTATAATATTAACAATGATTATGAAAAAATATTTTTAAATAAAAATAAAAATAAAAATTATAACTATAAAAATAAAACCTACACAACTCAACTCAATAAATGATATCAGGACATAACAATAAGTAAAACATTATAAATAAGTTAACTTAGTAAAAAATGATTTACACAATCCTCATAACTAATAAGAATGGGAAAATGTCACATATTTCACAAGTATCCAACAATACACTACGAGTGCAATTACTTCATATATTCCTCATTGCTTATTTCAAGAGTAATAATTTAAGAGACTCCCACATTGCGACTATGTCAAACTCATATTCATCTTAAATGACTCGTGTTAAACTTTAAGTTTCTCAATGGCTTATGCTTATTTTTTATTACTTTAATGAGAAAGATGTAATCACTATTTGCAATACAATTATTTTCATGATTTAATCAAACAAATTGATTTTAAAAATTAGTCAAATATGATTTTATGATTAATCTCAAGATCTAATATGCAACATATAATTTTTTCCGAAGAGAAAATTATGACTTTTCATTTTTTAGATAAAGTTAAGTTCCATTCCATCCGTATGACCAAGGAAACACAAGTACTATATTAACACATGTCATGCAAGATATATTAACTTTTTAATTGAGATATTACAATCATGATGTAGTGATATAATACAGTGATAAAGATTCATTTTAAAGTAAATTTTATTATATTGATTCATTTTAAAGTAAATTTTATTTTAAAATGTGATGAAATTAAAAAATGAAACTTTAAATTTTATTTAAAAAAAATAAAGCAAATATATATTTATTTTGATGGAATTTTTATTAATGTTAGGGATTTTCAATCGTATCAAACAAAGAAATTTGGAATTAATGTCTAATTGTGGGCCCAATCATTTTGTAGTTGATCGATATGAATAGTTTGAATAATGTTTTTCTTAAATTTAACTATTATATAATTTAATTTTAATGATATTAATAAAAATATCAATAAGAAAAAATAGATTAAATTTATGAAATGTCATTTTTTTTGTCGCTCAAAAGTTGTATTATATTATCATATTAGAGACAAATTTTACAGTAGGAGCTATGTTGGTTGTATTACATTCAGTCAACCCAGAAGGCATGCATTGCTTGTAAGAACTTGGGTCCTTGCCAAGGCACTCGAAGCTCTTGGTTATTTGCTGCACAAAATTACAAAAAAACATATCAAAACTATCATCATGGGGGTGGGTGCAGGGGGCCAAGCGAAGGAGCCGCAACGAGATGATCCTGATGGTGCATATGGTAGTTGATGTGATCCACTTAGGTCTCCAGGGCTCGAAGGTGGTATTGGGAGCGCCTTAGTAAATGGTGAAGACTCTCCAGAGCCTCAAGGGTCTCCGTTTGTAGGTTTTGAACAGCATTGATGTAGGCCACTAATTCATTGCAATTCTTGTACCTTTGTTCACGAAGGGTGTCCAGATTGAGCTAAATTCGCTGGAGCTGAGAGAAAATGGCGTCAAGGGTGGCCGGAGCCTCAATATGGCCTGGTGATTTGGCCAGAGAAACGACCATGGTCGTTGTTGATTGTTGGCTCTCCATAGACTCCGAGTGGGAGCTCAAGTCCCCAGTACCTCGCGATTATCCATGTCGTGTCCAAGACCAACACACCGAGCCTGGCATGCAGTCACCCTCCTCTTTTGCTCGCTGTGTTAGGTTGTTGCACTGAGTTGCTCTAGTTCCAACAACTCGTGAAACCCATGCTCCACCCTTGCACCCTCTGCTTAGCTTGTCATTGGTCGCGCCCCGAGTCCCGTAGACGAGAGACACACGACCATCACCAGTCTCCACACTTCCACCAGTCTCCACCACCCGCAGATTTGAATTTCAGGAGAGCCTGAATGTTCCGTGAGCCCAAGGTAGAACCACCCTGGGCTGGACCAAGAAGGAATTGTTGTTGCACAGTCCGCCGATTTCAATCGAGCACCCAGGTTGAGTACCATCACCTCGCATCCAGAGACGTATCCTCCACACTGAATTCACCTCCACCACCCTCGCCCGCCTCCTGGTACAGCGTGCTCGTTCCTGTGCCATTGCTAGGATGCCTCTTAGCTACCAACCTTGTGCCACTACTAACCGATGGACCTGTCACCCTCCCTGTCTCATGTCGACAGAGCTCAAGCCAGGGCTTGAGAGCCAATGGTTGCACTGCTGCACATTCCAAATCATCTAATTTCACCATTGCCCGCAGAAACCAAATTCCCTGAACGACGTCCATCCTGCTCTTAACATTCATCTTACCTGTCGTAGGAACGCATGTCACGAGGCCCTTTATCGCTCGCGCGTGGGAGGGTGGTGAATCGACGGGCACCTAGTTAGGGACCGGGCAAGCCTTAACTACCCACCTCCCACTTACGCTGGCGATTGGACACCCCCAACGGGGACTTGAAGGTCTTCACCCATGAGACTTTGTAGATATCAGCCTTCGCCAAGGTCCAAGTTTGCCTTTGAGAGTAGTTCATCCCAAATGCCCCAAAATTCATGAGTTGGCTTGTTCGTGCCCCTGTTGGCCAGCCAATCGTCCACCTTGTTTCCTGAGCGGAGCACGTGGCTCGTAGTGGTGTATTACATTTGACTAATGAAACCTTTGATGCGGGAAATTTGGGCATCCAACCACCAGCTCTTAGCTATTTTCTAAGGATCCAAGCCATTAATGATCTTCTGGGTCATATCTAGAATCACTCGGGAGTCCCCAACTATGCGTAGCCGCTTATAACTGAGGTCTCTCTCCAGAGTCAACCCCACTTCCCCGAAGTTAGTTCTACAACATTGTTTGTCGACGTGCCATATAGATCCTGCGTACGCTGCTTGGGGTGATCCTTTGTCATCGCAGAGGATGCCACCATATCCCTCCTGGCTTGGGTTTCCCTTGGAGGCTCTGTCAAAATTAAGTTGAATACAACCCATAGGGGGGAGGGAGAAGGAATATGGGGGGGGAAGTGTGGCCCTGAGTTGGGTGTGGGTGGACTAGATTGGAGGAGAGATTCAAGAGATTCAGGATGGCTAGATCAGGCGAACCCGCATCCCAGTCCGCAAAGGTCCCAAGGGTCCGAGAGAATGGATTCCCGAATGTTGGATAGGGTCGAGGACCAGATGAGAGAGGTAGAAGGGGCTTGATTCTCAAAGATAGAATGGTTTCTCCCCTTCCATGTGTTCTAGAGCAGGAGACCACGGAGGAGCCACCAAGCTCTGGAGACCACTGGGTTGGAGAATCTGAGGGTCGGCCAATCTTCGAGCAGGGCTCTGGTTGTGGCGGGGAAATCATCGACGGGGCCAAAAATATGAAAGGCTTGCGACTAGACTAGTTAGTTAAGGGGCAGTCCATGAAGATATGATGTTGAGTTTCTTCGGCCTATCTGCATAGGAAGCACATGGACGGCCTGATAAAACCCCTTTTAAGGAGACGATCCCATGTCAAGATGTTTTTATGAACAACTAACCAAAGGAAGTGGGCCACTTTCGGCCAGAGATGACTGGTCCATATTCTCTTCCAAACTTGAGTGTTGGGGATGACCGGCACCGACGCACGAAGGAGATAAGCTTCTTTGACTGAAAAGACCCCGGAGGTCGAGAGGCCCCATATTATTTTGTCTGAACCCCGGGAGGCATAGATTTTATGTTGGGTGAGATATTGGGCCAGTCGATCAGCCCCTTGACAAGGTAGGTCTATAGGCTATTCTTCTGCAGTTTTCCGTTGACGCCAACCATGCATGTCCGGTTGGTTGTGCCAATAATATTTTGTTGTCATGGATCTGCAAGAATGGAATAGGGGCATGAGATCTGCCTGAGAATGGTCCTGAGAGAGGCGGGGGGATTGCTGGCAAGAGTCCTCCCAAAATCTTCCATTTTTCCCATCGTGCACCTCCCAGAAGAAGTACGTGCGAATTAGGTTGTTATTAGTGTTGGTGAGGTTCAAGATGGCATACCCTTGAATATGGAGGGGTGTGTGAAGGATTTCACGCTGAGTTCTCCCCTGGCCATGCTTGTGAGACCTGTTGGGGTTCCCATGTTTTGGCCAGATTCGCAAGACCAAAATATGAGACAACATCAGAACCACTTTCAGACCTCAAGATCTAGCCCTCCTGGGTCCACAGAGGGATCTCTCTGTGTGAGCGAAGGTTTATGTCTATGAAGCTCAAAGTTTAAGATGTTAGGCTAGTTATAGGCACGGGTTTTTTTGTTTGATTGTTTTTTTTGGTTGCTGGTTATCAGGAAAAAAGGGCTCAATGTAAGACCAGGATGAGCAAAGAGGGATAAGGCAGAGGTGAAATATTCCAGCAAATATTCAAAACCATTGGGCAATGGAATCAGGAAAGGATTTGCTTGCTAATCAATAGGCATGCTTTCAATTGGGCTATTCATCTGAAACTTAGGATTTTTCAAGATGATTATGATGTGGAGGGTAAGAGGAGAAGTGATGACACAGATTCAGAGCACAAAGTTATAGATCAGTAGGTCGTACAAGGATCCTAGTGGACAGGGCTAACACCAATCCCCAATGTTCCCAAATCTTCCAACTAAATCTATAACAAGAAGTATCTAAGAACTGAATTCATTTAATCCATACATCAGAGAGCAGGCAATAACATCCACTACACTGGTTAAACCAAGTGAAAAAATTCCTTAGATAATACATTCAGAAGAGAAACATGAATGGCAAGGAGAGTAGAAACATAGGGTACCTAACAAGGGTAAATCCTATGCCAATATTATGATGCAAGCCAGTAGGAATGAAATGAAATGAATGTAAATACAGAGATAGGAAAACATCACCGTTGCTTCAGATCAGGATCCAAAGAAATGTACTTGTCATATCAAATAACAATACCAATCAAGTACACTATTGCCAATAGCTGAATAATCAGTCTGAAAACATATCCTTCAACCTATCTTACAATCTTTACACAGAGACTGTGTCTCAAAAGAAACTACTCGCAATTCTCTGATAACTGATAAAAAACCTTTACAATGAGTTCTTCATGAATTTATAGCTCCGGAGGAGCAGAGGATGTAGGTGGAGAACTAAATGCAGTATTAAACTTCTGAAAAGAAAGAGGGCTGAAGCCCATTATGTATAAATCCCGTGCATTAATTTTTGGTGTTCTTTGGGTGAATGAATGATCCTTTTCAGACTGCGAATTACTCTGATATGACTCCAATGTGTTCTGGCTGCAGTACTGTGTGGTTCTATTAGTGAATAAACAATAGGTAAAGAAATGATAAAGAAATCTGCCATACTGATGAAGTAAATGCTTTGATAGTACCGGGGCCGTTTCAGGGTAGAAATCCTCTCTAGAACACGGCATAGATTGAGCACTACATGGGCGCTCTGTCCTTCATGGAGGGAGAAACATTCTGCTGCTATATAATCCCATGTCATGCATTGATTTCTGTGTGCTGTACTTTGCATGATCTGTGGGATCATTGATCTGATGCTTTGCCTCTAAACTGTTGTATTAAAACATCAAAACACTTAATGCCAAATGCTGAAATCCTTGATCGTAAGCTGGTCTTTCTCCACGGCTTCATAAATGTCTCGATTCTGCAAGATCTGGGCTTTAATGGTGCGGGATAGAGTCCGCGAAGCTTCAAACCTTGTCCTTCGACGAAATTTATACCGCCGCCACCTTCTTTGACATTCCCTGTAGTACCAGCTTCTAAATTTAATTATGTCTGCTCAATGCGCCGCTTACAATGATCCCTGTGAATCATGGCGGTTTTCTGCCTTTCTGAAAACCCTGCAAAAACATGCAACTTGTTAAGAAAACAATGGAGGTGGTGGACGGAACAGGGGGTGGCTAGACTGACTACGCAGACTGGTTAGATGGCAAAAACATCGTGGAAGGCCCATAGTGTGGTGGAAACGATATGGATTACAGTCGAGAGGTGACGCGGGAGAAAAAATGAATGAAAACCTTTGAATCTCTGACCTTTGAACATATATACGAAACAGGAGGGCGGATGTACGACAGGGCAAGTGGAGGTGATGTGGCGGAACCGGTTGACAGCGGAATAGTCAACAGTGGGGAGAAGACCAATCTGGACCGTCAGATCTCAAAGGAGATCGACAGTGAGAAGCACAGCGGAGGACGACGAACAGTGGGCCCGAGGTACGGAGACTATGGGTTAAACCCCGCGCAGCTTCGTCGATCGATGACCGTCGGATGAGGCTCCCAAGATCTAACAGCTGACGTGAATATTGTTATGTGTCCTGTACTGAATGATAACGCACGATGGGATAGCGTTTTTAAATCATACAGGGGCCACGCGTCGAGAGGTGTATGGAAGCGCTGGACGATGAGGAAATACCGCCAACCGCTCGAAGGCGGTGCGATAGAAACCGCCGGGTTTTGAAATAGTGCGCTGCGGGGACCACCGGCGGGTAAACTCTGGACCATTGATCTGGTGGTGAATGAACGGCGATGGCGCGATTAGTAGTTTAAACGGGGAAAATACAGGTGTTGTGGAATTAACGATCGCTGTCCGATCTACAAGATCAATGGTCAGGGGCGCTCCCGATACTCATTGGAGATTAGCGCCCTTCGGGCCAACACTCGGTCATGGCGCAGGGTTACATGGAGAGAAAGGCCGCGGGGCTAGCGGAGAAGGGGATGAGGCCTGTTATATGGTCTGAAAGTGGTTTTTTAACCCTTTTTAGTGAATTTGAGGGCCCAAGGAGGGTAACGGTAGGGGAAAATAGGGGGATTTAGGAATGATCAAGGGAGTAGGGATGTTTTAGAGGGGATTTCTGAGATGGAAAGGGGAGTTAGGGGAATTAGGGGGAAGAAAGGGGACTTCGAGGAGAGGAAAAATGGGGTGAAAATGAAGAAATTTGCAAGGGTATAAAGGCAGAATAAAATCTTTAGGAGCCTGATTTTTGGTCAGGAAGGCATAGAACTTGGAAAGGCTGAAAGGATGATGTGTTTACAAAGGAAATGCATTCCTTACGGGCTTATGAAACAAAATAGCCCCTTTCTTGCTTGTCAAGAAATTTATAAGGGGCTAACAGTGGCTCCACATGGGGATGGCTTCTTCTTGAAGGAGTCGAGAATTTAGAAATTGAACTTTGGAGTAGGCCAGATGCCTGCTGCTTGGCACATCCTTTTCTTTCTTCGATCAGCTGCCACAATATGTATACATTACATCAGTAGATAAACTTTTCTCGACAATCTACCTACCCATACTACAATCCTAGAATTTTTTCTTCTTCTAGGGTGCATTTGAGCTAGCAGACCCTTTACATCATTTATTTTTTCAAACAGAAAACAAACCTATTCTAAATCGACACTTATTACTCCATGAGACCAGATTAGACAGTTGGTCTCACATGTTTCTCTACTTAGTCTAATATCTACTGGGATTAAACTGTCCAACAGACTTCTTCTCTACATTCTGCGACAGAAATTGAAAAACAGTCAAGCCAGGATTAGACTGTCTGACTTGCTGTGGATCCAAGGCATAAAGTCAGTTGCTCATGGAAAAAATTTGCAGGAACTGAAAACAAAACTGTGAAGGCTTGAGATCTAGAACTTGTAGTATCCTTCTTTTCTTTCTATGACTCAAGTTTTGAGTTTGTTAGAGTCACTCCTTCTTCATTTCAGCTCTGATTTCAGGCATGTTGGAGCTGATTCTTCTTTCTTCTTTGTTGGTCCAGATTTTGGGCATGTTAGGTCCAGCTGCTTGAATTACTTTGGCTCAGGTTTTGAGCTTATTAGAGCCAATCTTTTGCACATCAGAGGTTCATGTTTTAAGCATGCCTGAACCTCTCCCTTCCTCTGTTTTTTTGAAACATTTTCTCTTTTTCTTTGAAAATAAAAAATGCAATGGTATGTACAATGGGAATGGAGACTGGAAATCGTAAATTAGAAGAAGTAATGTTTGAGCATCCTGCCATTGACAGGACCCCCAAACAGCTCAGTGCCATCTAATTCTTGTAAGAAGAAAGCATTGGGACCCACGGTGGCCTGGACGAGGTATGGACCTTGCCACAAACTATCAAATTTTTTGTGCTTTCCTTTATCCTCTCTTCTCGAATCCCACTTCAGAACCTTATCTCCAACTTTGAAATTAGCAGATTTGGTTCTTTTTTCAATCAATCTCTTTATATTTTCCTGAACCTTCACTACTCTGTTGTAGACCTCTTCCCTTGTTTGCTGGAGATGGATTGTCTGATTTATTCTCCTCACCATGCTGTCTTCTTCTGTTTGGATCTCCTGGATCAGTTTGATCACTGGTATCCCAAGGCTAGTAGGGAATACTACTTCTGCTCCATAGACAAGCTAAAATGGTGACATGCCAATGGAATTTTTTGTTGTAAGCATGTCAGCCCATAAAGCATGTACTAACTTGTTATGCCACGATTTTTTGTTCTCTTCCAACAAATTTTTGATGATGATCACCAGGCTCTTGTTTTATGATTCAACTAACCCATTACCTTGAGGGTAATAGGCAGTTGAATGACCAAGTGCTATTTGGTACCTGTGGCAAAAATCAACCATATTTTTGGATCCGAAAGCAGTAACATTGTCAGTGATTATTTTCCTTGGGCAACCAAACCGAGAGAGGACGTGACTTTCTAGGAAACTAATGATGACTGAGTCTGTGGTATTCCTAGTGGGCACGACCTCTATCCACTTAGTGAAATAATCTGTGGTTGTTAGGATCCATTTTTGTTGAGTAGAAGAAGCAGGGTGAATTTCCCCTATGAAATCTAGGCCCCATTGTAGGAAGGGACCTTCAACAGTGATGGGTTGTAGGGGTAAAGGGAAGAGTTTTCTTTTGCCCTCAAAGATCTGACATTTGTGACAAGCAACTATCATTTTATGAACATCATTGAATAGTGTGGGCCAATAATAGCCAACTCTGAGTATTTTGTTTGCAGTGGCCTTCCAACTCAGGTGGCCTCCACATTCTCCAGCGTGGAACTCTTGTTTAACCCTCTCTGCCTCATTTTCAGGCAAAAATTTAAGTAATAGGCCATTATGATTCTTCCAGTATAAGTTTCCATCCAAGATGGAGTAATTTCTGGCTTTTAGCTTTAAGAATCTGGCCTTGGTCTTTGATAGTCCGGGAGGGGCATTGAGGTGTGTAAGCACATACAAAATGTCGGAATACCAAGGAGAGCTCTGAAAATTTTCCTCAACAGTGAGATCAGGAAATTTTTGTTGCTCATCCAAGGTATTTATCATGTTAATGTCTAGGGCTTGTAGGTTGGATTCAACCATTAACTTAGCTAAGCCCTGACCTTTAATCAGTTTGGTGGGTTTTATCTCAAGGTCATACTCTAAGATCACGGCTATCCATTTGCCCCTTTTCCCATCTGGGTTTTGGGACAGTATATCTTTGACTATGGTGTTGGGCACATAAGCTATGGTGTGAGAATGCAATATGTACACCCTGAAGTCTTTCAAGGCCTTAATCAGAGCATAGGCCTGTTTCTCCATGATGTTGTATTTCAAGGGTGCATCTCTGAGTGCTTTGCTAAAGAAGGCAATTGGTTGTTCCATTCCCTCCGTGTTTTTCTGCATCAAGACTGCAGCCACTGTATGCTTAGAGGCGAATGAAAAGATCAAGAAATATTTGGAGAAATCTGGGTTGTTTAGGACGGGAGCTTGGGTAAGTGCAAGTTTCACTGATTCAAAAGATTTTTTAGCTCCCACGGTCCATTTAACTCCTGCACCTTTCTTTAGCATGTTAGTCATGTTCCTAAGGTGTTCAGCCAGATTTGGAATAAACCTCCTAAGGAAGTTAATCTTCCCAATGAAAGACTGTAATTCCTTGATGTTTCTGGGGTGTATAATCTATAGTATTCCCTCAACTCACTGTGGGTCTATCCTGATTCCCTCCTCGGATATAATGTGGCCAAGAAGTTTACCTTCTTTTAGCCCAAAGACAGTCTTTTTAGGGTTCAGGGACAGACCAAACCTTCTACATTTTTCGAATACTTTTCTCAAATGTTTCAGGTGTTCTTCTTTGGTCTTGGAAAAGAATGTTTTGTCATCTAAGTAGATAACAATGAAGTTCCCTATCTCATCTAAAAATGCTATGTCCATCGCTCTTTGGAAGGTGGCTCCAGCGTTCATCAATCCAAAAGGCATCTTCACATACATGAAGGTACCCCATGGAGTGGTAAAAGCTATTTTGAGTTGGTCTTCTGGGATCACTAAGACTTGGTTATAACCTGAAAAGCCATCCAGCAGGGAGATTCTTTTAGAGCCCACTACCTTTTGAAGGATATGTTCCATTTTAGGCAAAGGGTAATTGTCTTTGAGTGAGGCTCTATTAAGATTCCTGAAGTCTATGCACAATCTGATTTCTCCCGTTTTCTTCCTCACAGCCACTAAGTTTGACACCCAATCAGAGAACCTCACCGGCACAATTATACCTGCCTCATACATTTTCTTAATCTCTTTCTCTACTGCAGGCAATTGTTTAGGATTGATTCTGCGAAGTTTTTTCCTAAAGGGCTTCTGATTTTCTTTCAAGGGTATTTTATGTTGAATGATATTTGTGTCATAGGCCTTTAAGTCCTCATAGCTCCATGCAAACACATCAATGAATTCCTTGAAAAGGTCAATGTATTTCTTTTTCATGTCTGCAGGCAAAGACTTAGCTAGTTTAATCATTTTGGGCTTGTCTTCGATGCCTAGGTTGCATTCTTCCACCTCAGAGTCTGCATGTTCTATAGTGGGATTTTTTACCACATCATCAAAGTCAAAAATGTCCTCTAAGGGTGCTAGGCCCCTGGGTATATTCTTGTCTTTGGCCTGCAGCACCTCTACCTTTTCACTATCTGCATTTTCACATTTGCGATCTGGGTTTCCAGTCTTCTCATATAAAGAGTTTATTTCTATGTTACAAAGTGTTTCTTCCTCATTCGAGGATTCATCACTTAGGCAACTACTGTCAGGTTGGGAGTATGAATCAGAAAATTCAAACTCGTTTCTGCCTACCAGAAAATCTTCGATCTGTTTATCACCTTCAAAAACCTGCCAGTATTTTTCATTGTTTGGCACAGAAAGTCTGAATTTGGTCTGAATGATGATCTGTTGGTCACTGGGAGTCTTGGGGTAGGAACTGGCTAGGCAAGCTAATCCGTTTGCAATGACATTTTGACTCCTAGGGACGAACACCAGTTTATATTCAACAAATGTTTTCAAAATGTCCTCAGCTTCGTTCCTATATGCCCTCAGCCTAGGATGCTTGGCTGTGTATTATCCGTTCACTTTTTTAATAACTAACTCTGAGTCTCCCTTTACGGTCATCCTACGGGCTCCCTTTTTCTTCAACAGATTCAGACCCAGGATTAGAGCCTCGTATTTAGCGACATTATTTGTGCATTTGAAATGCAGACTACAGCGTGGCTCTCAGCGTAGTCAATTTATGTATTGCGTAACCATACCCCTTCCCTTGCAGTCCTTTTAGTACAGGACCCGTCAAAGCTCATTTCCCATAAGGGGTTATTCTCATGACTATCATTGTTTTCTCCCTTACGGCTGGGTTCGCCATTGTGTTGTGTTATAGGGTCTATACTAGGCTGTGGATCGCTTTGTTCTTCGTGAAATGTATGAGGTTCAGGGATCTAGCTAGATGGTTGTTTACGCTCTATTTCTTGTTCACTCGGGGTCAGGTCTCCACCGCATATCCTACAGGTTTCGTTGCAATTTCCTTCTTCATTGTCCTCTAAATCCAGAGTAGCCATTATGTTAAAATCCATGGCCTCTGCCTCTCCACTTGTATCTCTGTTTTGGGACTCTGACCCTTCTAAATATTCATCGTTACAAAAGATGAAGGAGTCCAGGTCTGTATGTACAGAATAAACGGGTGAATTTTTTGGTTTTTCGGGGCTACTGACTAGGAATTTCATCTGTGTTTCCCTATACAGTTTTCTAAGTTGGCCAAAGATTGGGATTGTGGCATACGAGCCATCCATCTGCATTGTACCTTGTAGCTTGGCTCCCCATGATCTTGATAATAACATGCCATACTTGGGTGGCACATCTGCCACCACAACATCCATGACCATACATTTCGCTGGGATCTGTGTCAAACTCACACATAGATCTTTAATCAGGCCCAAGCATTTTACTCTGCTAGAGTCAAATGAGTATAAGTATTTGTAGGGTCTGGTTATCTCTAGACCTAGTCTTTCCATAACTATCTTAGGCATTAGGTTGTGAGATGCTCCAGAATCATGCATCTCATTATGCAGGATCTTATTATGAATGTTGAGATTGATATAGAAAGGTGGAAATACCCCTTCCTGAAACTTCCCCTCTATCTTAGGTCCAAACAAGAGGGCAGGCTGATCATCATTCAAATTGACAGAGTCACCATTCTCACTAAGGTTCAAAGCCTTCAAAATTTGGCCTTTATATACATCCCGAGTGGCTAGCTCAGAAAGTGGGACATAGATTTTAATTCTTGCAATCTCACTTTCCAAATTGAAAGTGGACTGACTCTTTGGGATACTCATCTCTATTCTATTTTCCACTGCTTTAGCAGTTGAATCAGTGGGCTGATTCTCATTATGTACAGTGCTTGTGACAATTTTACTAGGAGCACTAACTGTTGTGCTAGTGCTGCTAGCTGGTTTACCTTGTGCATTAGTGTTTTGGTTGTCTTTTCCTCCACTCTTTCCAGAACTCTCAGCTGCAGATTTGTTGGTTTCAGCAGTTGCTTTAGAAGTTTTTTCAGGCCTATTTTTGATGGTAGACTCAGAAGCTTTGGGTTTGGTAGTTTCTTGACTCTTTTTTCTTCTAAGTTCATACTGTTCTCTGACCTGCATCATGGCATTTTCAAATCCTAATCTGTAATCTTCAGCTTCTGACCATTCCTCCTCCCAACCAGAGGGTGAAGGCTGGTCTTCTTCCGAATAACAGTTATGGATTGAATCTTCTGTTTCAAACATATTAATTGTGTTTCCCTCAGACTCTTCTATGATTCCCTCATCTTCATCAAGAAAATTCTCTTGGAATGGGGGAATAACTTGTTGATCTGATTCTCTTTGTCTGTTGGGAGCGTTATTGTTTCTTCTAAAGTTCTGGTTCTGGTTCTTGTTCTGATTACTAACTGTGACAACCATTTTTTCCATCATTTGTTGTAACCTCTCCACATTTTTAGACAGCTTATCATAATTTTGGTAAGATGTGGAAGCTACATTGTCATCTCTGTATGTTACCCTTCTCTCAGCTTTCAGTCTTGCTCTTTTCTCAATCAGGTTGGCTTCTATATTCACTACTCCTTTCTGCATGTCCTTCAATGTGTTGTATTCCTTATCCCTAAGCTCATAGGCCATGTCAGCATCAAAGCCTTCAGGGTATTTTTCTAGGGCCATGCCTTGTGGAGGTTTCATATGTGGAGGGAGAGCATTGTAAATGCTATTGAACCTCATTGTGTAATCGTGGACACTCTCTCCTACGTTTCTCTTAAGGGTCGTGTATTCCGCTAGGAGTTGGCGAGGATTTTCCCTAGTTTCCCATTTGTTTATGAAAGTATGATATAAGCCCGGAAGATCATTGATGCTACCTGGAGGCAGGCCCTTAAACCATTTATTCACATCACCCCCTAAGCTCTGGGAAAATATTCTCATTTTGACTGTATCATCATCAATTTCCATGTAGTCAAAAGAATCCTCCATCTTATCTACATGATGCTGGGCTGTGATGGACTCTTTTGCAGTGAAGTGTGGGATCTTTGACTGATAATCATTTGTTAAGGGTACTAGACGCTGAGGTAACACCATAGGTGCATACCAGGCTGCCATAACGATATTTTGATGAGCTAAAGGGGCTTGGGCAGCAGGTATATGGATGACAGGGATATTATGACCAGCGGAGGACTGATGAGCAGACCTAGGGTGACTGAACCCCAAGTTTTGTATGAAATGTGAATCAGGAGGTGTAGATGGAGGGGTCTGTCTATTCCCAAGGTGTCTACCACCTTGTTGTGGTGAATCAGGAAGCTCAAGGTTTGGCTGTTCTAGGCCACTGAATGACCTAGTTCTAGATAAGCTGCTATGTAGGTCTAGGTCAAGGTGAAAGTGTGATAGAGCTGTAAGATCTTATGGTGTGGAATTAGCTCTATAGATGTGACTGGAAACAGTTGATATTTTAAGTGTAGGAGCTCCCTTGAGGATGCTCTCGGGGTTATCAACTATTTCAGGTGGGTCTGGGTTAGGGTAAGCTCTTGTATGAATGGTTCTAGAAGCCAGAATGTTATTTCCGACCAAGCAGCTTAACCCTACTTGTTACTTCTACTGTGGTTGATGTTGTTGTGGGGGTTGGTCTCCCAGTGGAGTATAATGTGAACCAAGATAATCAGCAGGCCTACTGATCACCAGTGGAGTCTTTGAAACGTTTATGGAATATTGGAGTCGCCAGGTGGAGGGTTTAGGAAGTTTTTGGAGGGTACACTGTCCACCATAGTGCTCTTGAGATGTCCCTTTTTGAGGATACCTTCAAAACACATCAAACTCTAACCAGAGATTGACCGGGAGGGCATTTACCAGATATGTCACCTCTGAAAGAGTGTGAGATCCGGAGGCTACCTGGCCCTTTCCAGGCTCTGTCCAAGAGTATGGGAAAACACAACAAATGGTGTAGAGGTTGATGTAAGGATAAGACTGTTTAATTTACAACCTAACCAGAGATTTTAGGTCTTATGAATGCTTAAGAATGTTTAAGGTGTAATGCACTCAATTCCCCAGTGGAGTCGCCATTATGTTGGGGTTCCCATGTTTTGGCCAGATTGGAAATTCCAAAAGATGAGACAACATCAGAACCACTTTCAGACCTTAGGATCTAGCCCTCCTGGGTCTAGAGAGGGATCTCTCTGTATGAGCGAAGATTTATGTCTATGAAGCTCAAAGTTTAAGATGTTAGGCTAGTTATAGGCACGGGTTTGTTTGTTTGATTGTTTGTTTTGGTTGCTGGTTGTCAGGAAAGAAGGGCTCAATGTAAGACCAGGATGAGCAAAGAGGGATAAGGCAGAGGTGAAATATTCCAGGAAATATTCAAAACCATTGGGCAATGGAGTCAGGAAAGGATTTGCTTGCTAATCAATAGGCAGGCTTTCAATTGGGCTAGTCATCTGAAACTTAGGATTTTTCAAGATGATTATGATGTGGAGGGTAAGAGGAGAAGTGATGACACATATTCAGAGCACAAATTTATAGATCATCAGGTCGTACAAGGATCCTAGTGGACAGGGCTAACACTAATCCCCAATGTTCCCAAATCTTCCAACTAAATCTATAACAAGAAGTATCTAAGAACTGAATTCATTTAATCCATACATCAGAGAGCAGGAAATAACATCCACTACACTGGTTAAACCAAGTGAAAACATTCCTTAGATAATACATTCAGAAGAGAAACATGAATGGCAAGGAGAGCAGAAACATAGGGTACCTAACAAGGGTAAATCCTATGCCAATATTCTGATGCAAGCCAGTAGGAACGAAATGAAATGAATGTAAATACAGAGATAGGAAAACATCACCGCTGCTTCAGATCAAGATCCAAAGAAATGTGCTTGTCATATCAAATAACAATACCAATCAAGTACACTATTTCCAATAACTAAATAATCAGTCTAGAAACATATCCTTCAACCTATCTTACAATCTTTACACAGTGACTGTGTCTCAAAAGAAACTACTTGCAGTTCTCTGATAATTGATCAACAACCTTTACAATGAGTTCTTCATGAATTTATAGCTTCGGAGGAGCAGAGGAGGTAGGTGGAGAAATAAATGCAGTATTAAACTTCTGAAAAGAAAGAGGGCCGAAACCCATTATGTATAAATCCTGTGCATTAATTTCTGGTGTTCTTTGGGTGAATGAATGATCCTTTTCAAACTGCGGATTACTCTTATATCACTCCAATGTGTTCTGGTTGCAGTACTGTGTGGTGCTATTAGTGAATAAACAATAGGTAAAGAAATGATAAATAAATCTGCCATACTGATGAAGTAAATGCTCTGATAGTACCGCAGCCGTTTCAGGGTAGAAATCCTCTCTAGAACACGGCATATATTGAGCACTACATGGGCGCTCTGTCCTTCGTGGAGGGAGAAACATTATGCTGCTATATAATCCCCTGTCATGCATTGATTTCTACATGCTATACTTTTCATGATATGTGGGATCATTGATCTGATGCTTTGCCTCTAAACTGCTGTATTAAAACATCAAAACACTTAATGCCAAATGCTGAAATCCTTGATCGTAAGCTAGTATTTCTCCACGGCTTCATAAATGTCTCGATTTTGCAAGATCTGGGCTTTAATGGTGCGGGATAGAGTCCGCGAAGCTTCAAACCTTGTCCTTCGATGGAATTTATACCGCCGCCACCTTCTTTGACATTCCCTGTAGTACCAGCTTCCAAATTTAATTCTGTCTACTCAATGGGCCGCTTACAATGATCCCTGTGAATCATGGCGGTTTTCCGCCTTTCTGAAAAACCTGCAAAAACACTCAACTTGTTAAGAAAAAAATGGAGGTGGTGGATGCAACAGGGGGTGGCTAGACTGACTACACAGACTGGTTAGATGGTGAAAAAATCGTGGAAGGCCCATAGTGTGGTGGAAACGGATTACAGTCAGGAGGTGACGTGGGAGAAAAAATGAATGAAAACCTTTGAATCTCCAACCTTTGAACAGATATACGAAACAGGAGGGCGGATGTACGGCGGGGCACATGGAGGTGATGTGGCGGAACCGGTTGACAGCGGAATAGTCAACAGTGGGGAGAAGACCAATCTGGACCGTCAGATCTCAAAGGAGATTGACGGTGAGAAACACAGCGGAGGACAACGAATAGTGGGCCTGAGGTACGGAGACTATGGGTTAAACCCCGCACAGCTTCGTCGATCAATGACTGTCGGATGAGGCTCCCAAGATCTAACGGCTGACGTGAATATTTCTATGCGTTCTGTAAAGAACGATAATGCGCGATGGGATAGCGGTTTTGAAATCGTACAGGGGCCACGTGTCGAGAGGTGTATGGAATCGCTGGCTGATGTGGAAATACCGCCAACCGCTCGAAGGCGGTGCGATAGAAACCGCCGGGTTTTGAAATAGTGCGCTGTGGGGACCACCGGCGGGTAAACTCCGGACCGTTGATCTGGCGGTGAATGAACGGCGATGGCGCAATCAGTAGTTTAAACGGGGAAAATATGGGCATTGTGGAATTAACGATCGTCGTCTGATCTACAAGATCAATGGTCAGGGGTGCTCCTGATACTCATTGGAGATTAGCGCCCTCCGGGCCAGCACTCGGTCATGGCGCAGGGTTACATGGAGAGAAAGGCTGCGGGGCTAGTGGAGAAGGGGATGAGGCCTGTTATATGGTCCGAAAGTGGTTTTTTAACCCTTTTTAGTGCATTTGAGGGCCCAAGGAGGGTAACGGTAGGGGAAAAGAGGGGGATTTAGGAATGATCAAGGGAGTAGGGATGTTTTAGAGGGGATTTCTGAGATGGAAAGGGGAATTAGGGGAATTAGGGGGAAGAAAGGGGACTTCGAGGAGAGGAACAATGGGGTGAAAATGAAGAAATTTGTAAGGGTATAAAGGGAGAATAAAATCTTTAGGAGCCTGATTTTTGGTCAGCAAGGCATAGAACTTGGAAAGGCTGCAAGGATGATGTGTTTACAAAGGAAATGCATTCCTTACAGGCTTATGAAACAAATTAGCCCCTTGCTTGCTTGTCAAGAAATTTATAAGGGGCTAACAAGACCAAATAGTCTTCCATAGTTCCGGTCCTCCTTGCAACCAGCGCCACCAGAATTTGGCCCCCAGAGTTGCGTTGAGAATAGCAGGGTCCCTCAAGCTCAAACCCCCATCAATTTTGGGAGACAAAACTTATGCTAGGCCACTAAAGGACACTTTTTATCATCCGCAATACCTCCCCAGAGGAATCTATGGAATAAGGCAATGAAATCCACGTAGATGCAGTTCGGGGCTGGAAGAGCGGACAACTGGTAAAGGGGCATTGCTTGCAGGAAAAATTTGAGGAGGGTGGCCTGTCTCACAAGGTTTAGGACCCGGAAAGTCCAGTTAGAGAGCTTACCAGACATTTTTTCACAGAGGTCTTTCTAGGGATAAATGCGCAGAGGATTGAATAAGAGGGAAAATCCCAGATATTTGGAGGGGAGAGAGCCAATATTGAAACCTAGGGTTCTTTCTAAGCAAGCTTGAACTAGACGGGGAGTGTTGAATAAATATATATCAGAATTAATCTTATTTAGGAGCATACTTGATTCTTCTTGGAAGTTCTCCAAGATGATGCTGAGATGGGAGGCTTCTTTCAGTGTGGCAGCACCGAAGAGGAGGTTATCGTCCACGAACTGTTGGTGAGTCATGTCAACATTTGATCCAGGCAGATGGAGCCATGTTATCTGATTGGATTGTTTGCCTTGAGTAAGTGGTGCAACTCTTCTGCAGCAATAATAAATAGGAAGGGAGAGAGCGGGTCACCTTGACGAATACCCCTCGAGGACTGGAAGGTTTATGGTGGCATGCCATTTATGATAATGGAGAAAACAGAGTGGAGATCATTGATTTAATCCATTGAATCCATTCATCTACAAAACCAAAAGCCCATAGGGTTTCCAGTAGGTAATCCCAGCTGAGGCGGTCATGTGCTTTCGATAGATCCATTTTTAGCAACATTCCATGGACCTTATGCATTTTGATAGAGTAGAAGGTCTGATGCGTAGAGACAATGCCATCGAGGATTTGACGTCCCTCCACAAACCTTGATTAGTCATGACTAATGATGTGGTGAATCAATGGGTTGAGCTCATGGACCATGATGGTGAAAAGAATCTTATAAATCACGTTTCATAGGGGATAGGCCTGAAATCCCCCGGTCTTGTTGCCTCCTTCGATTTGATGATGAGGGCGATGAAAGTGGCATTAAGGCCGTACCATACCTGTCTGAGATGCCTTGATTCCTCCACCAAATCCCATATGTCTTGACTAAGGAAATACCATCCAGCCTGGAAAAATTCTGCAGTAAAGCCATCTGGCCCCGAGACCTTACCTAAAGGCAGGGCCTTCACGACTTCCTCTACTTCCAAAAGGGAGATGGGGCTTAGAAGAGCTTCATTTTGGTTTTGCGAGATCAAAGAGGGAATATGTTGGGTAACTTTATGTAGAGCCTCTGATCGGTCGTAGCCTTCATCCTACAATAGGGAGGAGAAGAAGGCTTGCAGCTCTACCTCTATGTCTTCTTGGAAGTCTAGCCAGGAGCCATTAGCCACCTGAAGGTGGGCGATTCTATTGCTTTGCTGATGTTGGATCATGGGTTGGTGGAAGAATTTTGTGTTTCATACCCCTTCTCTCAACCACTAAATTCTAGATTTCTGCCGCCATATTATTTCCTCCTGCTGCTTTCATTCCTCTAGGTCCTTGGTCAAAATATATTCTATTTTGACCAGCTCTTCCATGCGGCCATCCTGGATAATTCGTTTCTCTACTTCCTCCAGGCTGGCTTCCAACTTCCTCTTTTCCTCAAGAATCTTCCCGAAAGTTTCCTGGTTCCAAGATTTGATGTGCCCTTTGAGTCCTTGTAGCTTCTTATGAAAATATTGCATTTTGTTACCAGGTGGTGTACCTAGGGCTATCCACCATGAAGCTAATTTGTCCATGAATCTTGGGTGTCGCAGCCAAAAACTCTCGAACCAGAATGAACATCTCTGAGGGAGGGGGGGGGAAGGGGGGGGGGTGTAGAAGAGGATATATCCACACTGATAGGCCAATGAACTAAGCTGATGGATGGGAGGATCTCGGAGGATATTTGGGGGTCGGTCATGATAAGGTGCTCTGAGAGGAACTTTTTGAGTCTGCATGCAATCTGGTTCTCTCCCAGTCTTCGATTGTTCCATGTATGGAGACCTTGGCGGGGGATGACATCAATGAGGCGGAGATCCTCAATAGTGTCATTGAAATCATGCAAGGATGGGTCTAAACGATGAGTTCCCCCACGCTTTTACTCCAGTTTTCAAATCAAGTTGAAATCCCCTCCCATGATCCAATCTTCCTTAGCCCATATCCTGCTAAGACTTTGAAGATGCACGAGGAACATAGATTTGTCGCAAGGCGTAACCGAACAATCGACTGCGATTAGACTCCTCCATCAGTGTTCGCCTATCAAACGAATCGAGGCTAACAATGTGAATTTGGTGCCGACCTAGTCTTCTAGGATAACACGCCCTAGGTCCCAAATAATTTCTATGCCCTCGACAGATCCGGTGGCTTCTATCATCATAACTTGTCTATTCCTCCAGCACCTTTGGCTGTTTTCCTTAACTTTGTCAGCAAACACCTTCGTCGCCTGTAGAATAGCTATCTCTAGTTTGTACTTTCCTATTTTGTCTTAAAGGGAGTGGATCTTCCCTGGGCTGCAAAAGCCCCTGATATTCCATGACATGATATTCATGAGGAAGGAGCGACGAATTTGGGAAAGAAATCTGTCAGTTGTCCCATCTTCCCTGAGTTTAACAAAATTTCTTTGGTTTCACGAATAAGCTCTTTGGTAGATTTGTGACCCTTCTTACTCTTTTAATATCCCTCGGGGTATTGGATTGTTATGTTAAGGGGGTTTCCCTCTCTGCCCATATTCTGTAGATCTGAGTTCGCTCATCCAGAACAAGCCACCCGGGTGCCAAAATGGTTCAGTTGATTACCTAGGATATCTTTGATGACTGTCTTTCTCACAATGTTTTCTCGTCTGTACTGAGCTTGTTTTGTCGCTCCTCGGCTTCTAGGATCTTACTCTTTTGCCTCAGGACCTCCTAGATGTGTCTATCTGATTCATTGTGCTTAGGGATCTTTCTCTTGGAAGATAACTTATCTCCAGGGGTGGACAGTAGCTTGTTGATGTCCATAGATTGAGGAACTCCTTGGGAAGAAGAGGGAAGGGATTGGGGAGGAACGAGGGCCAGGGGAGGAGGACGAATCCTGAGGAGTCTGGGGGTGTACATGAGATTGGGGGCCTGAGCAATCTGGAGGATTGGACTTCTGGGGCCGAGTGGTCTTAGATCATCGCCCTTGAATGGACTGAAATTCATCACCATTCTTAGACATCGCAACTACATGAGTATCACCTACTATTGTTAATGGGAAATCATGGAAGAGATTACCATATTCATGGCACCGACGAAATTTGAAAGGGACGTTCCCATAATCCAGCGGTTGGGTCCATGTAGAGTTGTGGTAGATCAGATCAATGGATTTTGGAAGTGGTTATGATATGTTCATATGGACATAGATCTAGGCATAGGTCACATGTCATCAGCGTTTGGTGATCTCCGAGGTTTTGACAAACACTCCTATTGAGTTTCTGATTCCTTCCAGGATGTTAGGCTCCCAGAAATCATCGGGGAGGGAATAGAGTTGTACCCAGATAAGAGCCGTGGTTAATTCTTCGTTTTCCAGGTGCTAGCATTCCTCCCAATATTTGATGAAGAGGCCTGCACTTCCCATAAAATATGGTCCATACTCAAAGATCCTCTTGCAGTCTTCCAGATGTTTGAAGATCACAGTAAAGAAAGCTTTGTCCCTGATTCAGAGCTCAATATTTCCCCTAGGGGACCACTTGTTTTGGATCTAGGTCAGAATATCTTGCTCTTTAGGCCAGATCCCCAAGAATTTACAAATCATTGCATGATCTTTCATGTACTGTCAAGATTTTTCTAGGTAGTTTTTAGGGATGAAAAATTTTGGGTTGATTTTTGCCTTAGGAATGCAACAACTTTGCCCCTCCTTTTCTTGCCATTGCGCCCTCGATAACTGGGGTTTCCGCAACTGAGGAGGAGTCATTCGATCCATTGAGAGGATGACCCTGCATGAAGGGGGTCTAGTTCTTTGCATCATGGTAGGACTGTGGCCCCTCCCACTGTGGTAGGGGGCCTGACATTGGCTCTTCCGTCCGGGCCTGGAAAGGCTCAGAACCCTACAAAAGCAGTGCACGGTGGGGCTAGAGAAGAGGAATAATGGTGTAGAAGGTTATGGTTGAGCTATCGAAACCCTAGTAGAGAAAAGTCTGATTGGAAGCAGTTTAAATTTATGAAATGCCATTTAATAGAAGAATTTGATTTAAAAAATTAATCAAAACGTACAATCATTTATTGAATTATTTAATCATGTTTGTAAATATGTTTAATCAACATATGATATCTTACTAGACAACAAACAATTCACATTGAAGAATCTAGCTAAACATTATATAGCATTAATAGTTATAAGTATTTTCAATCACAATCCAAATTAAATGAGCGATACATCTAAAATTTAGCTTAAATAATAGAGGAATCATTATTAATGTTAATCAGTAACATACTCATAATGGATTTTATAAATCGAACAACCACAACATCAACATGATATTAAAAAACATAATATAGATGAACAATATACATGTCAAATATAGAATATCTCATCATAATCAATAAACATGTCAAATTAATATCTCATCATAATCAATAAAAATTCCACATATACATCTTAAGTCAAATATACATCAACAAGTATATATCATGTAGAGTACCACTACAACCTAGGTTCATTGCTAGAGCCAAAGCCATGACCACTACAAGGAAAAGACCCTCTAGCGAAGGTTATAAAGGAGGTTTTTAGTGTTATAAAATTGGTCAAAATTGTTAAAAAAAACATTTCCTACAACATCTATTTACGGTTACGGAGGTTTTGGCGTAGATTTTAACGGAAATTCAACACAAGTAAAAAAACTAGGCAGCTGGAGGTTATTACAGATGTTTTTTTCATCTGTGCACTACTAAGGTGTCAACTCACTAGTTTGTGTCATCTAGAAGGTGGCCCGGGGCGGTTGAAGGTGCATGCATTGGGCCGTCAAGGTATAAAACCGCACTAGGCGCAGTGTTGGTGATACAATGCACGGGTCCATTCTAATTGGTCTTGGGATTTGTGCAATTCCCATAGGTCGTCTCAACACACCGGTACGCAGTATTAGAAAAATGCACCGATTCTTCTAATTCGTATTGGTATTTGTGTGGTGCCCATAGGTCATACAAATGCACCAGTGTGTAGTCTCACATAAACACATTGGTGCGCAGTATCACATAAACACACCAAGAATTATAATTGGTATTGGTATTTGTGTGGTGCCTATAGGTTGTAGAAATGCACTGGTGCGTTGCGTCATACAAGCGCACCGGTGTACAGTAATTGACACGCATAGGTGTTCATTTTATATTTTTTAGAAACATCAACTTGTGATAGTGCAATTATTGTGATTTTTTAAAATCATTATTCATCAAAAGTTGACACATCTTATAACAGTATTCATATTAATTAAAATTTTATTAATGCATTTGAAGGTGCTATTTAGATTAATTTGTTATATCATATCATAATTATTGTGATTTTTTTAAATTCATTATTCATCAAAAGTCGACACATATATATCTTATAACAATATTCATATGAATTAAATTTTTATTAGTTCATTTGAATGTGATGTTTGGATTAATTTGTTATATCATATCATCAAATTTCACATCTCTTCATTATAACCTTTAATCATCCATAAATTTAATCGGTGGTGTTACATTTCACGGCGGCTTGATGGAGAACACAATAGAATAAATTAAAACATATTTTATATATATATATATATAAGACAGTCTTTGTCATACAAAGTGGGAAAGTTATTGGTATCCCTTTGTCTTTCAATTGGGACATATGTCCATTACATTAAACAAAATGTCTAATTTCACAGGATAATATTTCAAAAAATACGTCGTCTTGCTTTGATATCCAAACATAGTGATCATCATTCTTTGCTTGAACTGTTGTCACTGCTACAGCTACTTCCATGACTTGGGTTATTTTAAGGAATGTTGTATTCACTGTGTTGATTGTTTTCTTCTTCTTCACCTTCCATCTACAAACATAAAAATAAACTGTAATGAGTGTATATACATTGGTGAGAATAATGAAAATTTCAATATAAAATAATATACATCAATGTAAATTGAAAATAAATGGCGTACCATAGCAACAACTGACTCATGAACTATACACGTTCTTTCAAAACCATGTAGTATGTCATCTTTCAAGATTTCATCTGTTGGCATAGTTCCATACTTTGTTTTCCGCAAGTTTTATACCCCATAACAAATCATATATTTAATATAAAAGATTTTTTTGTTCTATTAATTATAGACAGAGCTAAGTAAAACAAGATCGATAGATGTTTAGAAAATTCCACAATTAATTTCTGATATGCCAGCATATACTCACAACCCATATTTAACTCAATCTCAATCAATTTGTCTGATGGTTCTTCTTTGTATGTTAGCCCTGTTTGAAGACATTCAATGATGATTTTTGTAAAACAACTTAAAAAATACAAAAATGAAATCTAGTTAAGTTGTTATAAGGAAGTAACAATTACTCACAAAATTAGATATCAACCATTTTCTTCCTTGTTGTCCTGTTTTATGTGCTAAATGGATTCCATTTTCTTTTCTTTTCTGCAAGAAAATACTTGAAAATTAATATTTAATGCTAAATTGTTTATTTATTGTACCTAATTATGATCGAAAAATTCAATGATTACATATTACATTTGAAGCATGTTGTTGTTGAGATGACTCCTCCTACAATGTAATTTTATCCATTTCTTTGAAAATCTCCTTGTACACCTTTTTGGACATTCCTACAGGCATATTTTTGGTATCAGCTCGTTCATCTTTTGAGATTTTCATAATCTTCCTGAAAATGTAACATGAAAATAGACTATTTAATTTTTATATTGATATATGAAAAGTAAATATAGAAAAAGTGATATTTATAAATAATTCTCGAAAAACAGTTAAAGAAATATTACTTTTTCATTCCTTTTTTCTTGTTGTTGTATGTTTTTGCTATTAAAAGTCTGACATGTCTCATTGACCAATTCTCTAGAAACTCTTCCTATAGTTTAGATAAAATTTGGTTCTTGGAATCATTGGATTGACTTTTGTATTGTAAGTGGAAATAATTTCTATACATTCGTTCCACTAGATCCCTCAAACTTTTGTAAAATTCCCCCCCCCCCCCTTTCGTTAACCTCTAGCACCACTCCAGATGAGCTAAGGAGAAATTCATTTTCATTTGCATGTTCTATTTTTTTTCTTTTCTTAGAACAAAATTCCTTTTCTAAGTTGTTGGTCCCTGTAGAACATTAAAAAAACATGAATTAATAGATTGTTTGACACATGTTATCTAATAATTTTAAGTATATTATTAATGAAAAATAAAAAAGAAACTCATATTGGATCGATAGTATTTTTTCATTCACCTGATTCATCATTTTGCAAATTTTCCATCAAGATTTTATGTCCTAGTCCTAAATCAGAAATAATATTATCGAGCTTTGTCATTTTGTGGCTCTGCATGATACACAGTAAACAATACGTATAAGTTAAACTTACATATAGTTCAAAAATAATATTTTTTGTAAATAATTTACAAAGAACTTGTCGTTTTTGCTTTTCTTGATGTGTTATCAATATTTTTGTTACTTGATCTCTTGTCAGCCATTTCTTTATCAATATGAAACCCGTACCATATCATTCATTAATATATTTTATAAATAAATTGTCAACTTTTCAGGTAAAAAAAAAATTCTCAAGAAACCAGTGCGCCATTCATGGTGTACGCACTGATGTCGGTGCATGGGGGTCTTATAAACACACCGCCAAAAAAGTATAATAGACCGTATGGTGCTCTATGTCAAAAAGGAGCACTGGTACGTTACATGTTAACCACCGCACTGATTAACAGAGACAAAATAATAAAAATTGTCCAGTGTTAGTTTTTGTAGCATAAACACCCCGCGCAAACAAGGGACCACCATACAGTGCTCTCTGTCAACTAGGAGACCTGGTGCAGTGCGTTATATGTTACATGGTGCACTGATTAACACAATAAAACAAATTTTTTCGAAATAGCACGTGTGCAGTGTGCCATAATGAAATAGCGTGCCGGTGCCCTATTTTACATATGGTGCACTAATTAAAAAAATATGTTTTTAAAATTTTTATCACACAATACTTTCGCGGTGCGTTGGGATAATCTAGCGCACCGATGTGCTACGTTACGCCAGGTGCACCAATAAAAAAAAATTATTTTTTTCAAAATTCATGCAAGGGACGACATGGATTGGGATCCAACTATGCAAGTCGTCCTATGGGTTGGATGTCATAGGCCTATATATAGCAATACAAACCCTATAAATCTAAAATGAAAAGCCCTAATTATGAAATCACAAAAATAGGGAGAAGAAAGGACAGAAAAAAAATAATGAAGGGTTTAGGGTAAAAATGGATTTTTATTTTTTTGTTTCTGAAAATGTAAAACAAATTGAAATTTTTTTCTTACTACGTAAAACAAACTGCAAAAAAAGTAAAAAAAAACAATAAAATTTAATCATGAGATCGTTTAAAATTCTATGCTACAGGGTTTGAATCACCAGAGGTTTGCAATTCTAATTGTCTGAATACTTTTGTTCAAACGTATTTCACTGCTCCACAGTGCTCTCATGCTCTCTTGCTCCAGGTATGTCTCCTGCAAATCTCTGTATTAAAAAAATTGCGAAAATAGTGAAATAATGAAAAGTGTTTAGTATTTAAAGAATTATTTTATGAAATTAGATTTTCGAAAATATTTTGTCGCCCATTTTTTAATTTACCTCTTTTTTTCACTTAAAGAAAATAGAGGTTCGCTTTTTTTATTTGAAATTATTCGTCACCAATGTGTCACTTAATAGCACTGCACCGGTGCATCCATTGATAACATGACAGTGGTGTGCAATAACTAAAATGCACCTTGCGGTTATCTGTACATTAGCATTGATTACAAGAAGTCCATTTTTAAGGCACCGAAATTACTTTTAGGTGTGTACACCAAAATTTACTGTTGATTTTTCTCAAATGCAAGGAGAAAATATCATAATTATATTGAATGGAAAATTATTCAAAATCCTGCTCGTTCCATAATATTTCTTAAATTCCATCACGGATTTCTCCCTATCCATCTCGAGATGTAATATTTACTTCAAGTTTTATTTATATTTTCATTATCTAATTGGATATATGTTTTTTATCCATGTCAGTCATGAAAGCTTAATTAAATTTATAATGTATACAAATTTGCAGGTTCATGAAGATTCAGAATTGAGTTCAGATGCACAAAATATTCAAATAGCTCCAAAACGTCGGAAGCTCTTATCAGGAGCAACATACCGCAAGGCACATTTGGTAGATGAAAATGGACATCCGCTTCACCCTGCCAATTGTAAAAATATTGCATCTTCTAGCCACAATCCTGGGACAATGATGGTAATAATTATAATTGTTTGGTATATTGATTAATGTAATTATTTCAACGTCAAACCAATTAATCATGCAATATTGTCAACGTTCTTACTAATTGATATCATATATTTTGTACTAATAATGTTCAAATATATATATATATATATATATATATATATATATATATATATATATATATATATATTTTTTTAAATTATTAGGATTCTAGTGATGATGAGCGACCTACCTACCATCTTCCGTTGCACCCCACGACAATGTCAAATCGAGAGAAGACTAAATTAAGAGAAAAAATCAGAGAGGAACGATACCAAGAATGGTTGAATCAACCACCGATTCAATTCCTGCTACGTCCAGATTCACAAATTAGGAATGACTACAACAATAGAAGTTCTTCACAAGCTGGAAATGGAGGTAATCAAATAGAGGTTGGTATGGATGATTACTTAAGGGATACAACTGCCATGGAGACAATGTTGTTAGATGCATTCCAAAACGATGATCATCTAGGGAATGATGCTCATATCGCTGACACCTTTTTTGAAAGCCTTAAATTTGCTTCCACCACCCGTCTCTTTGGACCCAGCGGTCAGCCAAAGTCTACCTAGTTGGGGACAATGATGTGATTGTACAACTTGAAAGAAAAATTTGGCTTGTCGAATGCATGTTTCTTGGAAATTTTGAGGTAAGTTACCATAAAGTCCCCCCTTATATAAATTTGAGAAATATAATCAGCACACAATGAACATTACAAATGGTAAATTTTATGAACGTTAATAATTATATCGAAATTTATGTACATTTATTAATATATTTTTCCATGATCACCAACTACAGGTTATTCAAAGATAAGGTTCTTTCGAGTGATAATGTCTTGACCGGTAGCTGCGAAGAGGCAAAGAAATTGTTGAAAATGTTGGGTGTTGAGTACATATCATATCATGCATGTTCAAATGATTGTATTCTATATAGAGGAGAAAATGAAGACAAAGATATATGTCCGAAATGTGGGCATGAAAGGTATGGTAAATCAAAAAAGAAGGGTAAATCACATACTGGTCCTCTTTTTAAGATATTGAGGCACATGCCTATAATCCCAAGGATTCAAAGGCTCTTTCGTTACAAAGAATTAACTATGTTGCAAGGATGGCATGCCTCACACAGAAGTGAGTTGGGAGTTATGAGAATCCCAACTGATTCAATAGCCATGAAGCATATAGAGGATACATGGCCCGAAAAATTTAAGGATGAAGTACGAAGTCTACGACTCAGAATAGCCATGGATGACATCAACCCATATTCCCTCTAGAACACCAAATATTATGTTTGGTATGTAGTAGTGATCAATAAAAATATCCCCCCGTGGTTGTCCGTGAAGAATGAACATCTTATGTTGGCTCTCATAGTCCCTAATAGAAGACAAGTGAAGAATATGGATGTCAACTTACAACCACTGGTAGATGAATTGAAGGAATTATGGGATGGGATAAATGTATACAATGTATCAATAAAATAGAAAGGAGTTTTACGTTGTATGGCATATGTGCTTACACGACACATGATTATCTAGGCTTAGGAGTTTTCTCTGGTAAATCAGATGTTTAATTTATTTATTTTTTTATATACATAACAATATTCTTTCACAAATTAGTTATTTAATTCATTGTAATTGTTCTGATGTTCATGATATTCTTTAACGTGCCATGCATATTAATTGTATACAATAATCTCGCAGGTCTTGTAACAAAAGGGTATTTTGGATGTAAATTTTGCGGACCTTCTCTGAAATCTAGATGGTCCAAGGACCTATGAAATCCAGTGTATGATTGCTCCAGGGTATTCCTCCCAAAAGAACACCCTTACATAAGAGAAGCATTCGCTTTCAATGGTAAACGAGAGAGAACCCAAAGGCCTCCAATAACGACACCAACTAAATGGCTTAGATCATATGAGAGAGAGAAGGAGAAGGAGTTCATAGAAATGTTTGATTCAAATGGGGAGCCTATGTTCGATGATCCAAAATTCTTCGACATCTATGTTGAGAAATTTCCCATTGGGATGAAAAGGAAATATATATTTTATAACCTCCCATATTGGGATCATCTTAAGATTACCCACTTATTAGATCCCATGAATATATTTAAAAATATTTCATCTTATTTATGGAGGAACATATGATTGAAACAAAGTGACACATTGGCTGTTAGGAAAGATCTTATTACTTCAAAAACTGAAAAGAAACATTGGCCAAGACGATTAAAAAGTACAGGATCAGAGGCAGGCGCTGGTCCCTCTAATTCATGGAATTTCAAAGAAGGCGATGTCCCATGGATTTTAAAAAAAGATTATCTTTCTTTCGCAAAGGAATTTATAATGGGTGTGAGGGTGCCATCTTCATACGGGTCTTCACTGCGACGCTACTTCACCGTAGATGACCATTTGTCAGGGTTGAAATCGCATGACCATCTAAATCTTCTAAGAGTAAGTATAATGTCAAAAGCATGATTTATTATTTTTATATTAATAAATTTTATCCCATTCAAGGATCATAAAACATAACTAATTTTGTGTATTATTGCACGTTTTTATAGCTTTGCAATGTCATTATCCTTTGTTCGTGCGTGGGTGTGTTAAACATGAATTCCATCAAGACCTAGGACTCGTTCCATATCTAAATTATCTCCATTTGTACGTTGGATCACGTCAAAGGAGATTCATGTGGCTAGCATTCCACGGTGGCGTCAAGAGATAGTTGAGATTGTTTCTATATTTGAGAAGGAATTGCCGACAAGTTTCATGGACTTGCAGGTTCATCTTCTAATCCACCTAGTAGATGAGGTTGAATTAGTTGGGGTGGTTTCTTGTCCTTGGATGTTCTTATTAGAGACGTACATGAAGAAATTGAAAGTTTTTGTTCGACAAAGGGCAAAACCCGAGGGGTCTATGGCAGAGGGGTACAATAGTGGAAAAAAGTGCTTGATAATGAGTAAGAAACTTATAATTTTTCAAATTTACAGAAAGTAAATATTCATGTTGAACTTCGATATAATTTATATTTTGATCTCTATTTAATATATAATTTCGGTTTGATTTCATCAACGAATGCAGAAATTTAAGCAATCAATAAAATCATTCTTTACAATTCTAAAGCGACACAACCATGGGTCGCATTGTACGAACAAAAGAGGATGAAATGGGATAGTGAGAGGAAAGAATTCAAACAGTTTAATGGTAGAAGTGTGCCTTATCCCGATCATTTAAAAGAAAATATGCCAAAAATATGCCCCAACAGTTGGGTTACTGACCAAGTCAGAGAGAAATACAGTGCAACTAGTCATTACCCACGTGCTGAAGAGGATGCGCTAAACGTAGGGATTGGGTGCAACAACTCGGTAATAATCTATTTAATTTATATGTACATTTGAAATTTAATATGCACCTTTCAAATGTAATTACATCTATATTTCATATTTTAGCTATTGGGTTATTATAAGACACATGACACTACGATTTTTTTAACATTTTTATAATAGGTGAATTTGTTCCCATCTATGTGGGCATATGGACACCATTTTTGTACAGAAAATGTCGATGCTGGAAACATCACCCAAGACTATGGAGTGGAAGTTGAGTTCGATCAATCTAGTCGATCTAGCCACCATGATCAAAACCTAGTGTGAGGTACATTAGGTTACGTCAGAAAGATAAAAGAAATCATTGAAGTGGAATTCCTTTCTTTCCAATGTGTTATTTTTAGGTGCAATTGGTGGGACACCTTTGATCAGAATAATGTAAAGGAAGATTGTGATAGTAGGCTGATAGGTATCAACTCTAGAAAGATGTAGGATGAAGCTAAGGAGCCCTATGTTTTCCCCAAACACTGCAATCATGTGTTTTTTTACCCAGATGTGTTGGATAGGGATTGGTAGTTCGTATTGAGACATGACCCTAGATCAAAACATATTTTTGAGAACAATAGTGTTATAATGCCATGCGAGCTGGAAGATAATGAGGGTAATCATGAGAACCGAAAGTGATATGGTGCATGTGTTATTTCATCAATATTTATACTTTTTAAGATGGGTTTTGCGAAACATTATAATATGTATTTTGAATTAATTGGTAATTTGCATTGTGTTAATGTTAAAATCAATATTTCACTTGATAATTTGCAATTATGTTGATCTCAAAAACAATGGTGTATTGTATAAAGTTCTTTTTTTTTGTATGTAAGATCATATTAAAATAATGATAATTCTAAAGTACATGAATTTATTTGCATTATTTTCTAAACTTTATTATGTTACAAAAATTCATATTATTCTATAGATTTATTATTTTACTATTATTTAAAATTTTACAAATTTACAAATTTAAAATTTTTAATAAAATCATTTCACATGAATACAATTAAAATTTTACAAATATTTTACATACAATTACAATTACAATTTTACAATTTTACAATTTCACATACAATTACAATTAAAATTACAATTACAATTTTAGAATTTTACAGACAATTACAATTTTACAATTACAATCATTTCACAGTAATACAATTAAAATTTTAGAAATATTTTACATAGAATTAGAATTAGAATACAATTACAATTTTACAATTTCACGTACAGTTACAATTACAATTACAAATGTAGAATTTTACATATATACAATTACAATCACAGTTTTACAATTTTACATATATACCATTACAATTACAATTTTAGAATTTTATATACAATTATAATTTTATAATTTTACATACAATTAGAATTACTATTAAAATTTTACAATTTTACATATATACAATTACAATTAAAATTACAGTTACGTAATTTACAATTTTAGAATTTTACATACAATTAGAATTAAAAATATTACAATTTTACAATATCGTGATCATTTAATATTAAATTAATTAATAAACATCACGATCATGATAACCATCATACAAAGATCATATTCGACTAAAAAACACATTCAAATTCGCTAACATCATCGTGATCATGATCATCTAACAAAACATAATTAGCATTGTATAACATCATCACAACACAAACATCAAATATACATCTCATGTGAAATTACTGCTATCACATACACATCTATCTGCAAGCTGCACATTAAATGAACATAACTAACATGAACTAACAATATACACATCATGATGATCACTAACATGTAAATTAAGTACAACTGCAATATGAACATAAATACATGGACCATATATATATATATATATATAATGTCAAAAATATACAACTGTAATATAAATGTCATATATCAGCTGGTGGTACATCATCAATAGCAGTACTAGTCGAGGCTTTCTCAATAGTCTCGACAAGCTCAGATACATGTTGATCATCATGTGCTCGCTGATCTGGTACTGGTGCCTCATGCTAATCAGGATCATTGTTGGCTACTTATCATGATGATTCGACATGGTCGATGGTCTAGCCTACTCATGATCATGAGTACTACTGGATTTTCCAGGCTGCTGACTCGACGTGGCCGATGGTCCAGCTTGCTCTCCATGATGACTACTTCTTGATCATAGTGGAGGCTGCTCATCTAGCGTGGCATGAGGTGAACGATGATCACTCCCCTGATCGTGATCATTAGATGACGTGTTGCTACTCGTGGACTTTCAATCACGTGCTGCATCTCAACCACGCCTATAACGTGCAAGGGTCCTCCTCAGCCACATAACTAAGGTTGTAGCTCCTATGACATGCAACATCAGGTTGTACATGTCACACGACATGCCTCTCCACATATGTAACAACCTACCATTGGCCTGTATGTCTCTTAGAGTAGCGGGCCTGAATCGCGCCTCAAAAATCAATGCACAGAGTTGGTCGCTCAAATCCATCCTAAATCTGCTATCAAGCCTACCGCGCCTAGAAAAGGTGGTACCGATGCACCAACAGGAGCAGCTCTCTCTGCACCGGCCTCATGATCCTCGGCATCTGGCATATCTCGATCCTCATCAGGATCCACACCTAGATCATTTGGTGGCGCTGGCATGTCCTCGCTATCAAAAGACCCAATGTATGAAAAATATATACAAGTACACAAAAATAATTAGACAATTTCATTACACAATTTAATAAAAAAAACTTAAAGAAAATGTTAGAATAAATTTAAATAAAATAGTAATATTACCTCTATCATCCGGCAACTCATCATCTGTGAAGAGGATGTTGGAATACCCTCGCCAATCCAAACCAGCATAAGGACAGGGGACCATAATGAAGGGATGCTCGTCAACACTGGCTAGCAACTCCAGTGCATCTTGTGATATCCTCTCAGAAAACTCAGTCTCACCCCTCTTGGGCATCATCTGTCTGCACATGTGCATCCGTGCATCCAACATCGGCCTACGAGGCTGCTGAAAAAAAGTAGTCCTCGTCTCTGGAAACCTCTCAAAAAATAGATAAAAAGCTTTGAATCAAAAGGGAAGTTGACCGTCCCTTGTGCATGAGCATGACATCTATCTAAGGTTGTACAGAATTGCCGCAAAAAAATGGGAGACCACCTAACAAGTCGTGGCTCCTATACTAAAGAATCAACATAATATAGAAGCGGACAACTAATGTGTTTCTCGTCGCTGCTGTTGTGTGAAATGGCCTAAATCAGAAGTGAGAGGTACCTCACCTCCTAAATAGAAAATGCAGCAACACGTAACTGACCTCCAGAGACTTGAAAATCTGAAGGAGACAGTATATCCGCGCTAATGTATCTCTGGGAGTACACCAACTGAATCCCTACTGCATAGCCAACTGGAATCTCTAGGAACAAGAGAAAATCCACCCCTCTCCTCGATAGCCCTGTAATGAAATAGAAGTCCTCCTCAGTGGATGCGTACCACTGGTTAGGAGCAACCCAGAAAGCTTGTAGGTGGGCATTCCACCTATGGATAAGATGTCGCAAAAACACACCATGGCCCTTTAGGGAAGTAGCCTCCTCGTAGAACTTGAGGAGGCCTACCTACCTTAGAAGCCCCTGGGTAGCTGCTATAATAGGGAAAGGGTACGCATCTCTCTCCCTCTCTTGTGCCTCCCATAGGCGAACCATGTTATACTGGTCCGCCTATTGTTGTTGTTGTTCCCTCCCTTCTCTCCTTTCACATCTCTGAATGATTGACATATTAAATACAATTTTTTTTATTAAATTAGACATGTATTTAGGAATATACATATATAAATTTTTTTGAAAAAAAAAAACAGTTGATGCGCCACAAAAAACAGGCATGCACTGGTACCAATGCATATTTTTTTGTCGCGCACTGGTGGCAGTGCACCAGAAAATCTTCAGCACACCGGATTCAGTGCACTTGAAAATTTTCAGTGCACCGCCCTCCTGGAATTGTTCTTAATTCAATGGTGTGGTGGTATAACAGACCGGACTGTTCACTATGGACCATGCCGGGAGGGAGGTGCACTGACCAAACTATATGCCCTGGGGTGTATAGTTCGATCAGCGCATCGACCTTCTGACATCATTACATAGTTAACGGTGTGGTATTTTACCAGGCCACAGCGTTGACCGTGTTGAAATACCGTAATGTGGTGCGCTAAAAAAAATACCCAACCCGAGGCAGATATTTAAGTCAACACAATGCATTGTCGCTATTCTATAGGGTCAACGGTGCAGCCGACTAACTGACCACACCGCACTTTTTTTAATTTTTAAAATAGAATGGTGCGCCTTTCGGTACTGCCCTGGAACCAGTGCGAATACCATTAGCACTGGTTGCGGTGTGACCTATAAATTTACATGCAACACCATGAACCGGTGCGAGCCGAACGGCTCGATTGCACCGCACGACAATTTTTATTTTTTTTAATGGTTAATTTTAAGGTAATATAAAATTATAATCCGCTAAAAGGATTAATTATGGAAAAAAAAGAAAAATACCTGTACATTTTTCCATTGAGGAGGTATATTGGCTGTAGAATTTGAAAAAGTAAAATTTCCCACCGTTTTGCAAAAGTCAAGCTAGAGACTGGTGGGTAATGCACAGTAGCAGTGCATGCAATGGGTGCAATGGGAGCATCGATGTTAGGGCAGCTCAGACAAGGATAAATGGCACCGGTGCTGGAGAGCTTTGGAGCACTGAGAAATGTGAAAAATGTGGTTTTTTGGCCATATTTTTTTTTTATTTAACCTTGTTCCGGGTTTCATTTTTGGCACGGGGTTTTAGGACGCACTGGGTGGGTTTGTACGAAGTGCACAATGTCCAGTGTGCCAATGTTTTGTGTGCATTGGTGCTTTCTCTTATTGAACGCATCGATGCAGTTTAGGATGATAAGCGCACCAGACGAAAAACATCTGCAAAAACCTCCACCTGCCAACCTCCTCTAGTAACCTCCAATAGAAATGGATGTCTGGGGTATTTTTATAAGGGGTTCCTCAAAAAATCCGTTAGAGGGTCTTTTCCTTGTAGTGGAATGGTGTATATAGTGACACATATGGAGGAGAAGAAAGAGAAGGAGGAAGTGGAATGATGGACGATGTCATCAACAATGCATGTGGAGGAGAATCAACAAGAGGAGGAAGTGGATCGATGGATGGTGCCATTATGACTCATGTGGAGGAGCTAAAGGAGGATGAGTAGATGTTGAATTTGATATGCATGTGGAGGAGAATGAGGGGATGTCAATGTATTTACTAAAGGACTAGGTGTTGGAGAAGCATGATGTGAAGGATTAGATGGTGGAGAATCATGATGTGAAGGATTAGATGGTGGAGAATCATGATGTGGAGGATTAGGTTGTGGAGAATCATAATGTGGCAAACTTAGAGCATCATCCTCAGAATATGACATGTAGTAAGTGTGATCTTTCAACCTCCAAAGAAGTTTGATGTCATTGACAACATGATGCATTAATAACATCATGCCATGAGGAAGTGTGAGCCATATCCATGTCAACTCCAAGACCTGTAAGACATATCTAGTATGTACAAGTGCCACTCCTTCCTGTTGTACGGTACAAAAACCCTCCCCATTTCAAAATTTTAGAATAAATTTCATTTAGATATAGGTCCCCTTTATTTTTAAGATAGGAATAAAAAACTTTGAGGAAATCCGATCATTTTGAATAAAACAATAAAAGGTTCATTGTTTAGAAAAGCATATATCGCATATCGCATATCACATGTGTATATAAACAAATGCAACATTGAAATTTTCCGATCCGATGAAATATAAAGTATTTTATCACATCAACATAGAACATAAAAGTATTCATATTGAATAAGTCCGATGTGATAAAGTAATCGCAATCGCAAATCGGAGGAATCTTAAAGTTTCACATTTTCTTTGCAAAACTCCGATGCGATGCGATTTATCGCAAATCGCATTTCGGAGGAGAAATGTTACATGTACTTGTTTTATAAACTCCGATGCGACGTAACCCATCGAAAATCGCAAAACGAAAGGAAAACCCCTCATTCAGTCAATTACAAAAACTCCGATGCGATGCGATTTATCGCAATCGCATTTCAGAGGAACAACATCATATTCATTCATTCTATAAAATCCCGATGCGATGGACCCCACCATCATCACAATTGCAAATCAGCAGAGATCATGAGATGTTATTTGTTGTCCCTTTTGAAAACCTCCGATGAGATAGATACTTAGACTTTATTTTATCTCTATTTTACACTGCGCACATGTTATTTATTCATCGCAATCAGAAAATTCAAAAGGAAAGTTTTATATTCACATTTCAAAATTGTCGATCTTCAATTGTACATTCATTATTAATTAGAAAATCAAACGAATTATGGTGATTGATTATAATTTGAATGTGTGAGTGTGACTCTCATAGAGAGCATTTAAGTTTAAACACGGAGTTAATAAATTGAAATCATTGAATAAATATTTTCATATAGCTGTTCTCCTTACTTCATTTTACCGCCTCTGAAAGTTTTTCTCATTTGCAGAACCATAGAATACCCAATCCTCTCGTTCGCCGAGCAAGTGAAACGATACCAGATGATAAAATTTCTAAGAGATCTAAGAAAGCAAAGACCACTACTATTACCATAGTACCAAAAGAAAACCAGCCAAAATTAAGTTGGTTACAGATACATCATGCCAGGGTCTTGGAAAAATTTCTTGGGAAGATGTATATAACTTGATTGAAAGAGAAAACCCTAAGGTCACCGAGGTGAAGGCGACAGTACTAGATGAAAAGGACTCAGATTCTGATTCTGAGACTCCTCTCAAAGTGCTTGCAAATTCATTCTTTCAAAGAATTGCAGCTTGGGCAAAAATTTTCCCCTATTATGATGTAATTCGGTGGGTGATAGACAATGTCACCATAAAAAACAGGACATTTGTTTCAGCTGCGGGAACAATATTTGGGTCTTTCAGAGCAGAGAATATAAAGGCAATGTACCATCTTCCAAACCCTAAGAAATTCTATAACAAAGCCTTCATTAAGGATTTCGCTGCAAGCAATGAGATTCAGTCAAAACCAATTAGGGAATGGAGAAGAGCTCTAGAGAAACATAAAAATGAAGCATCAGGTATGTACTCCGTGGAGTCTCTGGCACCCCCATATTGTTATGCTGCTGCAATGATGTGTAGGATTTCCAGAAATGATAATTCTGCAAGATTTTCAATACAAATGGTAGCCTTGATTCATTCTGCTGTGAATTTTGTAATCATGGACTGGTCAGTTATCCTTTCGGACAAGATAGCTAATAGAATCCTAGAATATAGAAAGGATAAAGATACCGAAAATACGACCCCGTTTCATTTCTGTGCCTACATTTTAGATGCCCTATGTTTCAATTCAGAATTTTCCATTCTAGGTTGGAAGTGGACCCCCCAAGATCCTGTTTCTATACATATTTACCATAAGCACTTGTGGAAGGTTCATTTTAAAAATCATGTATACAAAATTTGTCACGGTTTTCTGATTCCTGTCTATCAAACCATTTTTTACCAATTTCCTCCCCGACTTTTTGAAAAAGCTAAGAATGATATATCCCTGATTCGTGACTGGTTCGGAGAAGAGAGATTTACCTATATCATAGTTTTTGTAAGCATTGTGGAGCCCCATATCTTACCCCTATATGTTCCTGACAAACTGTTAGCCCAAGAAATTTCTTATCAATTAACAGTAGAAGGTATGTCAAGATGTCTAAAGAATAATAAGAAATTGATGTGGCCTACTTTTCCCTTTCATTGTGGAAATTAAACTCTTAATGAATTCAAACATGCCGAGAAGGAAGTCATCAAAATAAAAGATCTTAAGCTCGCAACAGTCCTAGGCAGGCAGTATGACCCGAAGAAAGTAGAATTTGATTTCACAACTTTGGTTCAAATCGCTAGATTTGAGCATGAGCTCGATGCATTTGATGATTTATTTGTTTCTATTGATAAATTTTCCCAAGTTTATGACTTGGCTAAATCCAAATTTCAGAAAGAAGATATGAATAAATTCATGCAGTTTAGAAGTCAGAGACTGCTGAAAGCTCCTCTTGAGCAGTTAAGAATTCCTTTGCAAGAATTTGAAAATATAGAAACAGAACAGAAGAAAAAGGAACAAAGCAGGAAAAGAAGTTTCTACCAGCAGAGTCAATGTACAGACTGAGAAGGAAAGCACATGAAGAAAACCTGATGTATAGAAGGAGAACACTAGCAGAAAAATTGATGTAAACACTGAGAAAGGAAATATTGCTAGCATACTCAATGTTTAGACAGAAAAAGAAAGTACAGGTATCAAGATCAATATACAGACTGAAAAGGAAAGTATGGGCAGCAAAGCTAATGTACAGACTGGAAAAGGAGATATAAGTAATAAACCTGATAATCAACTTGAAAGAGAAAAGACCACGAAGAAAGTGGTGGATTCTGCTGAAGTTATTGTTAATTCCCATTTGCTAAGTCAATATGAACAATTCGCTCAGAAAATTGGGTCACAAAATAATCCTCAAGTTGACATTCTGAGAGATCAAGATATGGATATTATTCCTGAGCATCCTACAGAAGAAATTGCGTTGAAAGTAGAAGAAATTCCTCCTCTAGATATCTTTTATAGTCCTAAGCATAGGGCTTTTGTCAGGAAACAGAGGAAGAGAAGAAGAACAGATCAAGAGTCACTTTCAACATCACAAGTTGAATTTTATGAACATTGTCTGGAAGAATACTGAGGTGAATCCTTCAGAGGATCTCACCAAATTGTCACAATATGCAGGTGCCTATAGTGCAGCCACTATAGACAAAGCTTCTGAAATCACCCAAATGATGAAACAAAAGGACTTACAGATAGCTATGCTGGAGTAACAAGCAACATAAAATCAACAAAAAAATAATGCAGTTGGAGCAGCAGTTGCAAGAAGAAGGGCTCAGAGCTAAACAGTTGGAAGAGCAACTCGGCATTGAAAATAAAAATCTTGATCAACAAGCTTTGAATAAGCAACAATAGTTAACTCAAGAAGTGGAAAAATTACAGACCCTACTGCAAAATGAGAAAACTGCTAAAGTTGAGCAAGAAAAAATATTCCAAGCAAGATTGGACAAATTTAAGGATTATCCTAAAATTGACCAATTTAAAACTGAAAATCTTGAAACAAATAAACTACTGTCTTAGCAGCTGAATGAACTCTATCAAAGGATGGCACAAGCTGAGCCCTTATGTGAAATAACATCATCTCTTATAGATGAAGCAGTTAGCCTCAGATTTGAATTTGACGATGTAGATGAGAAAATTTCTGAATTTCTTTCATGGCAAGACTCGGAGCAAGGAAGGAATGCAAACCTTCCTAGGATTGAGGAAAGGCACAAAGAATTTCTATTTGATGAATGGGAAAAACAGTTGATCAAAGGAGAAAGAGCCACATCAAGAGCCAAAACTATGATGAACAATATAACATAGTTGGTTAATGATAGCTTATATGCCACCAATTTAATTTCAGATTGTATTCCAGGTAAATTACCAAAGGTAAAAGAGACTGATACCAGGTGGAAACAAGAATTAGTCAACAAGAATCAGAAAATCAACAAAATTCAAGGAATTTCATGGGATATCATGTGGACATATCTAATCAAGCCACACAGTCAGCAAATGGAAATTAAATTCCTTTCCAATCCCATTAATTGCATCATTCCAGAGTTTTCTGATGCCACGTATACTGGTCAGTTGCATTCAAGGATAAGTCATCCAGCAGAGGTCAAAGATATGCTCAAAATATGCCATATCGACACATTGAATGCGGGAGAAAATCAATGAATCTATTTCATTTTAATATCGCAAGTCTGTTTCCGGATTTCCGATGATAGATTGTAGAAATAGTTTTAGTTATTTTGTTTTATTAATTTCCTATTTAAACCCCTTCCGTGCATTTGAGAAGGGGTCCTGAGTTTGTAATATTTTGGCTTGGATGTTACATTTTTGTACTCCATCAACTATTTTATTTTTATAAAGGATCACATCCTATGGTTTATGGCGAATTATGTCTAAGAATTGCATTTATGTACCTTGGAGTTTGTTTTACATTGAAGCACTGGATCTGGATATTGAATTGCATCAGGAAAAATATTAAGATGAATCTGGTATTTCTATCAATTTACTGTTATTTTTCTTATGTCACGAGATATTCTCTTTGAATTTTCTATCATTTATATGTACTTGCTTTACAAATATTTCTTTATACATATCATTTTTGAATGTGTAGAAATATTCATCTATCATAGTATATGCAAATGATATATATAATTATGAATGCAATGTGTTATTATAACTCTGTTTAATTTATTAAATAGAGTTATCATTATTTAATACTGCATATTTCAATTAAATTATAATACATTTCCATGGTTATTAATTTGATTGAAACAATCTTTAAGTTGTATTCATATTGAATACCCGGGTTAGTTTTAGAATTATTTGTAAGTTATAGATTAAATTAAATAGATTAGTTCAGTCATTTATTTCCATAATCCATTCACACAATCATTCCATTACCAATCCATTTTTTTTTAGGAAATTGGTCCTATAAATCCAGTCGGAGCCACCACACCAAACGAAAAAGGAGCTGTCCTAAGGTCCCGACCGGGTGGTTTTCCCCGAATGTTTGATGCAGCGATTTTCGAGGCTTCAAAATTTTTGGCACTAGAAGGAGGGCCTAAGCTATGAATGGAAAGTAAATCTCAATTCACATGCCATTCTAAGAGCAACTCACCCTCATCACCCTATTCAATTTCTTCTACATCTCAAATCCCTAGGGAAGAAATTGATAAGAATATTCAAACACCCACTACCAAAGTCTCAAACCAATCAAACAATGAACCTCCTAAGTCCCCTGAAGTACAAGCTTTAATTCACAAATTACAAGGGTTCTCATTATCTTTAGAAGAGTCTAAATTATCTGAAGGTAGTGTAACTTCACAATTTGTTTCTTCCAAACCTCTTACTAGGTTACAGAGTGAAAAACTTGGTATTCCTCCAAAGGATTTTCCTTTACCTAGTAGAGTTAAAACGAGAAAAACCCCATCAGAATCAGAGAGTGATATTAGTTCTTCATCCCAAATTCAATCATCTGTTTCCCAAACCCTAACTCAGAAAAGTGCAGTTGTCTCAACATCGGCTATTCAAACATCAGCTGCCCAAACATCATCTGTTCCAATATCATCTGCTCAGACAATACCTGTCCAAACACCTGTTGTCTCTTCTACTCCTTCAACAGTTATCACAAAAATAGCATAGAGGCGATGGGCTAGTCCAGGAGCCGTTGCGATGGCTACACCCTTACATGATTTACCAGATCATACTGAAAAATGACTGCCAAAATTTAGTCCTGACCTTAACATACAAGATAAAGAACATATCAATAACTTTATGCTTGCTGTAAACTTGAACGGAGTTGAACATGAGGTTGTTGTAGTCAGGTTATTCCCCTATACTTTGCAAGGGGTAGTAGGATCCTGGTATTTTTCATTACCTTCAGGATCTATTACAAGTTGGGATATTTTTCAAGAACATTTCTTAACTAAATTTGGAGATGATAGATCAATAGCTACCCTAATCAATTATGTCTCCAATTTGAAGACAGAACCCAAAGAACCCATCAAATATTTTAATTCCCGATTCAATAAACTCTTGAATAAAATCCCTACAACATCAAAGCCCAGTGAGCAGGTCCAAAGTGAATGGTATATAATAGCTTTGCCTTCAAATATATCAATTTTTGTTGATAGAGCTGCTAAACCTACTTTGGCTGAAAACATGAAAGAAGCGATTGCAGTTGAAAGAAGGATTGTTGCTTTGGATAAGAAAAATGCTATTGAGGAAAGAAAATCCAAAAAGGTCATCTTTAAGGATGATTCAAATAAGAAAACACCGAGAGATCCATATGACATGGAAGGCTTACAGAAAGTTCTCAAAACTATGTCTAATTAGATGGTTGAGATTAAGAAGCAAGTGGCAGAAACTTCTACCAAAAGGCCATTCAGAAAATTCAAAAGAACACAAGCTGAATCTAAGCCTCCCAATTCAATATCCAATGCAGAGTCAGAAGAAGAATAAGAAGAAGAAGATACTCCTCCAGTATCAAATGAAGAAGAAGAAAGAGAGGAAATAGTTGAATTACATGGGATGTGGGATTTCATTCTCCCTAACTCGGACAATGAAATAGAACAAGAAGTCATGCCAGTAAGTACAAGGATTAAATCTACAACGGAGCCTGTTCAATCTATTCCTAAGAAGAAAAGTACAACTCCGACTACCAAAGACAAATCTCTTGTAAACCAAGCTTCTCCTTTACCCACTCAAAATTAGCCATCATCATCTAATCCTCCTACAACAACATCTAAGACTTTGGTGGTATCAGATCTTATGGATTATAACATTGTTGAAGACATGAAGAAGACCAGAGCGAACATTTCCTTACATGAACTCAGCAAACTTAAACATCAATAGGAGCTATTATTGAAAGAATTAAATGCAACACCCATCGCTCCTCTACCAAGTGGTGTAGTTGCTAAAGCAGCTAAAGGAACAAGTAAGCCACCAGATAAAGTAGATGCCACTGATACTGTTCTTATTGGAGAAAGATCAAATTCTCAGACACCTCCTTTTCTTTTGACTTATGAAATCTACAACAAGTCAATTTACATAATTTCTTGATAGATTTAGGAGCATCATCTAATATAATGCCTACTTCAGTCTGTGCAAAATTGAATATTGAACCACAAAAGTCTGTAGTTCAAATTGTTCAATTGGATCGCTCTAAAGTCCAAGTTGTGGGAGAAATCAATTCAGTTACTATTAAATTAGCTTTTGATCCTAGGATATTCCAAATAATTGATATTCTAATTGCAGATATTTCTGAATTCTATGGATTAGTCTTAAGCAGGGATTGGTCTACAAAGCTTAATGGTTATATTGCCACTGATTATTCACATATGTGGCTTCCCTACAAAGGGAAACCAAATCAAATCAAAGTTGAGTGAGAAAAACACATGATGCATACTGTAACGGAATTTGAACAATAAAATGAACCTGTAGCTTTTAATAACAATATCCTCGGAGGTTATTCTGCTGAATCATTCCTTGGGAATTTTACACCACAATCACCCTTTTTTGTAAATACTTTTATTTCAAAAATTGAAATTTTTTCACAATCTGATTCTTCTAGAATTGTTAATGTTTCTGATCAACCTGTAGATAAACCTGTAGATAAGTCTTTATTTTGGTCATTATAGTTCGATGGATCAAAATCTAGCGATGGTGCAAGAGCAAGATGCATTTTAATTGTTCCAGATGGAGAGAAAACTATGCTGTCATGTAGACTAGAATTTGAGTGCACAAACAATACTGTAGAATATGAAGCCTTGATCCAAGGGCTTTATAAAGCAATAGGGTTAAATTTCAAATACTTGAAAGTATATGGTGATTCTGAAATTGTCATAAGACAAGTAAGGAATACCATCCATTATCTTTCAGGTCATCTCAAACATTATCAAACCCTCGTGCAAGACCTTACCACTCAATTTTTAGCATTTAATATCTCTTCTATTCCCATAAATCAAAACACAGCAGCTGATTTGTTAGCCAATGTTGCATCCAAACTCCTCCCTGCTGAAGATTATAGTCCTGATAGGTTTTCAGTCGAATTAATCTTTCGGCCATATGTTCCCAATAATATCACAAACTGGAGAGTATTCTATCATGATGAAGATATCTTGAATTTCTTGACTTTAGAGAAATCCTATGATGAATAAATAATTGATGAAAATGATCATGATATTCAAAATACCTCAAAAAGTAATGAAACCCCATTCCCAAATCTGTTGTTAAACTTGAGGATCTATATGATATAAAAGACAGATTCAAGAAAGTTACTAATGCTAAACTTCAAAGTACCACTTTGAAGTTTGAATTAGTAAATCTTGGCTCTGAGTCTAAACCTCAAAATGTTAATTTAGGAATCGAGTTAACTCCAGAGGAAAGAACCGCTTTCATCAAACTTCTGAGTAGGTATAAAAATGTTTTTGCTTGGAATTATGAGGACTTGAAAACTTATGATACTTCTGTTATTCAACATACAATTCCAATGTTTTATGATGTCAAACCTGTTCAACGGAAGTTAAGAAAAATTCATCCAAATTTTGAAAGTCAAATCAAGGCAAAAATCAATAAAATTTTAAAGGCTAAAAGCATTTTTATTGTAAGGCATTCTAATTGGGTTTCCAACATGGTACCTGTTAGGAAGAAGAATGGAGATATTAGAATCTGCATTGATTTTAGAAATTTAAACAACGCATGTCAAAAGGATAATTTCCCATTGCCAACGATGGAACAAATACTTCAAAAATTAGCTGGTTCTGAACTCATGTCCTTTCTTGATGGTTTTTCAGGCTATAACCAAATATTGGTACATCCAGATGATAGGCTGAAAAATACTTTCAGAACCAAATGGGGAACCTATGCGTACTAGAAAATGCCTTTTGGTTTAATAAATGCAGGAGCTACTTTCCAGAGAGCCATGGATATTTAATTTAAGGGTCTGATTAATAGATCAGTTGTTATTTATCTTGATGACATAACAATATTTTCAAAGAAAAGAGCCAATCATCTACATGATTTGAAACAGATATTCGAAAGATGTAGAAGGTTTGGTATTTCTTTAAATCCAAAGAAATCCTTCTTTTCTCTCAATGAAGGAAAACTCTTAGGGTTTGTTGTGTCAAAATATGGTATATATATTGACCCTAACAGAGTGAAAGAAATTTCTGATATTTCTTTACCTCACAACAAAAAATCCATGCAATAATTTCTAGGGCAAATCAATTTTGTAAAAATATTCATTCCTGATTTTTCTCAAATTTTTTTACCTATGCAGAATATGATTAATAAAAATTTAGTATTCAAATGGGGGTATAAAGAGAAGGAAGCATTTGATGCAATCAAACAGGCAATCATTAATGCACCTGCATTGAATACTCCTGATTTTTCTAAAATTTTTATTCTGTATACCTTGGCTACTAAAACATCCTATGCTGCTGTTTTAACACAGCTCAATGATAAAAAAATAGAAGCACCAATTTCTTTCTTTAGCTCAAATTTGCAAGGAGCTGAGCTTAACTATTCCGATGTAGAAAAAAAAGCCTTTGCTGTGTTTAAATCAATCAAACATTTTAGACCTTTTCTCCTAAAGACACATACAAAAATTATTGTCCCATTCTCTGTAGTGAGACAATTGTTAATTCAAAAAGAAGTAGGAGAAAAGAGAGCTAATTGGGTAACAACTTTGCAAGAGTATGATATTGATATTAAGCTAGCCAAGATTGTTAGAGGACAAGGTTTTTGCAGATTGTTAGCAGGAGCTCACAACATACCAGAACATCAAAGTCAAGATAATATCATTCAAATAAATCAGATAAGTGTTATAGATTCTGAATCTCAATATGCTGATCTGATCTTCTACTTGAAAAATGGGTATGCTCCTTCTAATCTCAGCTATAAGAACAAACGTGCTCTAATATTAAAAGATAAACATTATGAAATCATTGATGATGTGTTATTCAGAAATAATTATGATTCAATTCTATTAAGATGTCTTGAAAAGACTGAAGAAAAAAAGGTATTGCAGGAATTACATGATGGACCAACGGGTGGACATTTTGGAGATGATACCACAGCTCACAAAATAATCCATGCTGGATATTATTGGCCTGCCCTTTTCAAAGATACACATGATTATGTAAGGAAGTGCAAGATTTGTCAAACTGCTAGTGGAAGACAAAGGAAGCCAACTTTTCCTTTGCAACCAGTAAACATTGAACAACCACTTGAGCAATGGGGGCTTGATATCATTGGAGAAATAGTACCACACTCTTCCAAAAAACACAGATACATCCTTACAGGAACAAATTACTTCACAAAGTGGGTAGAATCAATTCCTTTAAAGGTAACTAATTCTGATGCAATCATTGAATTCATTGATCAATTCATCATTACCAGGTTTGGTGTACCTAACGCTCTTGTCTTTGAAAATGCATCTTATGTTGGCATGTGTTGTCCTTGATGGAAACCTACTTGATGAAATAATACTGTTGGCGATATGATGCAATGTGTTGTCCTTGATGACAACCTATTTGATGAAGTTGTCCTAGATGGGAACCTACTTGATAAAGTTGATGACAACCTACTTGATGAATTAAAGGGGAGATTGTTGGCAATGTGATACAATGTGTTGAATTTGATGGAACCTGCCTAATGAAGTTGTTCGTGATGGAAACTGACTTGATGAGTTTTTAAATAATCTAAATCTGATGTATCTACAGATCAGTTCAGAAGTAGCAGAAGAAAGGAATCCAGAAAGTGCCAGAATAATGATAAATAATTTATGCTACAAAGCATACGTGGGTTTGTTAAGGTGAAGTAGCGTATGCATGCGGAAAATTATGTGCCAAGTCGCGTATGCCCTTTTTCGCTCCAAATTTAGAATACCAAGGGGTGTTACCATGGCATTGACCCATTGTATTGAGCGCTGGATTATCTATTTGATCCTGTCCAGGAATACCATCGGAAGTGGTGTGGTTTTGGCTCATGGTATTGATAAAGGCTAAACCTATATAAGGAGTAAAGAATAATAGTGCAAGGTGTGCATGAGCAAGGGTTGTTAATGAATAAATCTCTCTAAGGAATGTCTGCATGGATGAACTCTGTTCTTGATTGATAGATCTGAATCTATGATGCACCTATGAAGAAAATGATGAAGAAGGATCTCTAGATCTAAAATGTATATGTATTTTCTAGATCTGTTTATGGAATGTTTAGATCTGAGATGAGGCGAAATAATTTCTGAAGTAAAGGATGAAATCTGAGTTGTTTATCTGATCTGAAGAGCTGCAAAGTCCTGAAAAATTACAGATGTATACGCAGGTTCGCTTCAGTAAAAGCGCATGTATATGCGGGTCTTCTTAAGGCAAAGCGCGTATGGGCAGATAGGGTTTTCTGAAGAATACACAAAAGTATACACGAGTTGGTCTACATGAAAGCGCGTACATACGTAGGTTAAGTGAAGTAAAAGCGCGTATGGAATCTAGGGTTTGCTGAAGTAAGTGGAATGAAATGTCTGATCTGTTCTGCTGTTTTACTGCTATCTGTCAATGATGTATTCATACAGAACTGGGTTATTTGAATGATGAATATGCTGCTGATTGTGTTAATTTAAAATCAAGTCATTGGTTGATTGGTTGATGATTCAATGAATGAATTGATGGGGTTATAAGTTTTAGTTTGATGAATGTTGAGCTTAAATATGTGGAGTGGGTCCAGTCTGAAAATATGATGAAAAGTGGCCTACAAGTTGTGTTGTATGGAAGCTGTTGGATCCAGTATGAAAATTGATGAAACGTGATCCACAATGGTGCTGAAGGTCGAAGCCTTCAGTGAGGGGATTGTAGCTCCCTTCCAGTGGTAGCTAGTAAACGAGTGCAGGGGGTAGTGGCTCCCTTCCAGGAGAGGCTGGTAAACAAGAGCAGGGGGTAGTGGATCCCTTCCAGGAGAGGCTGGTAAACGAGAGCAGGGGGTTGTAGCTCCCTTCCAGGAGAGGCTGGTAAACGAGAGAAGGTTGTAGCCTTCTGCAGGTGGGTGCCTGCGTGCTGGTATGAGTCTGCGCCAGTACATTGTTGTAAGATGTTTTCTTTATAATAAAATATTGAAGACAGAGACGACGACAGCGGTGGTTTTCTCCCGACTTGGGTTTCCACCTTAAATCCTGGTGTTCATGTGTGTTGCTTATGTGTGATGCTTTATTCTGTTATTACTACACATGCTTACTGCTAACTAAACATCTGATGAATATATGATGCATAGATCTAAGTAAAGAATTAAATGCATAATAAGATCTTTGTATATACGTGAGTTTTATGAAGGATATCCGCGTGTATATGCAAGTTGGTTTCAGGAAAGTAGCGTATGGGTTTTAAAGGAAGAAAAAGTATAAAGTTTTGAGTATGCCCTAAATACTGATTCACCCCCCCCTCTCAGTATTTTTCCCAACATCTTATTTTTCTGGAAATAGTATAATGGAATTTGCAATCAAAAGAGGTTTCAAATTGAAATATTCAGCAAATTATTATCCACAAGGTAATGGTTTCGCTGAATCTACTAATAAAAATATCATCAAAATCATTAAAAAGACCATTGATCAAAATCAAAAGAATTGGCACAAGTTTTTAATTTTTGCACTATGGGCTGATCATATTACTCATAAAGCTTCAATATGAACTTCACCTTTCAATCTAGTTTATGGAAAATAAGTTGTGATACCATCAAATCTAGTTCTCCCATCATTAGCCCTAGTTCAATTTATTGAAGAGAATCCTTCATCATCTATTCAGTTGAGATTTGATCAAATTCTTAAATTAGAAGAAGATAGAGAAAAAGAAAAAAGTATTCATGAAAAACATCAACAGTTTGTAAAATCTTCTTTTGATTCAAGTACCACAGGATCCAAAACTTTGCAAATTGGTGATCTTGTTCTGAAATGGGATAAGGCACATGAAGATAAAGGCAAGCATACCAAATTTCAAAATATGTGGCTTGGACCATTTCAGACTGCTGAAAAGATAGGCTCATATACATTCATTTTGCAAGATTTAACAGGAAAGAGAGAATATCTTTCTGTAAATGGGCTTATTTTAAAGAAATTCTTTTCTTAAGGAGGTAACCCCTTCTTACTTGTAGATATTTCTTTCTGCAATTTTTGTTTGTTTTGTAAATAAGGTTGTTAAATAGTCTTTAATTGGATTTTTACTACTTGAAAAAATCTTTGAGAAAATATTATAAATACTTACTTTATGTAAATAAGAATTTTTATAGAAATGATTACAGTTTTGGATAGTTTAAAATAAAATGTTAAACTTTGAAAATTTGTTCAAAACATTTGCATGATCTTTTGAAACCTTGAGAAAAATGTAAATCATTATAAGTTTATTAAGCAGAGAAAGGTTATCCATAAAAAGTAAAGACTTTTCCAAGCTTTGGCATTCAAAAAACTCTGAAAATTGTCATCCATTGATTCTTAATGATAAAATCATTTCACCCTATCCATTAAGGTTACAATTTTTTAGAATGTAATTCTAAGAAATTATATGTCAAAATTAAGAGATAAGAGGTCTCATCACGAGCCTGCTTACCATGATCATAAGAAGTAATAAAATTGACATTACCAACACTGCATACCAAAACAGGGTAATGGTTATAATTATAAGACAAGGGGTCTCATCATGAGCCAGCTTGTTCAGTTTAATTACAACTAGTGAGTTGCATTGTTATCAACTGGCTACCAAACCAGAAAAATGGCTTTTAAATTAAAATAAAAAGAAGAAAAACATAAGACACAATGTCTTATGAATTTATCTTTTAAAGAATCATGATCTTAGATGGATGGGAAAATGAATGGTTGATGGTTAAAAAGTAACCCTGTCGAGACTATGAATGTTTGCAGGCAATAGAGGCAATGCCTATGACAATAGAGTAAAACACAAAAGCTAAAATTGGAGGAGCCCCCTATTTTTATTATCAACCAATCAAGGCTTGAGAAGACCCATAAATGTTTTTATTTTTGAGGAATTAGAAAGAAATTGTAAGTGATTTTTATGATTTTTCAGAGTTAGATTTTATTTAAAATTTCTCTAAGATAGTTTTCATTATCTTTAAAAAATTTTACTTACTAGAAATATAGTATTCATTTTATTTTTTCAGAGATAACTGTTGCTTCCAGTAAATCACCAATTTTTGTATGGTACAACAACCCTCCCCATTTCAGAATTTTAGAATAAATTTCATTTAGAAATAGGTCCCCTTTCTTTTTTAAGATAGGAATAAAAAACTTTGAGGAAATCCGATCATTTTGAATAAAACAATAAAAGGTTCATTTTTTAGAAAAGCATATATCACATATCGCATATCACAAGTGTATATAAACAAATGCAACATTGAAATTTTCCAATCCGATGAAATATAAAGTATTTTATCGCATCAACATAGAACATAAAAGTATTCATATTGAATAATTCCGATGTGATAAAGTAATCACAATCACAAATAGGAGGAATCTTAAAGTTTCACATTTGATTTGCAAAAATTCGATGCGATGCGATTTATCGCAAATCGCATTTTGGAGGAGCAATGTTACATGTACTTGTTTTATAAACTCCGATGCGATGTAATCCATCGCAAATCGGAAATCGCAAAACGAAAAGAAAACCCCTCATTCAGTCAATTACAAAAACTCCGATGCGATGCGATTTATCGCAATCACATTTTGGAGGAACAACATCATATTCATTCATTCTATAAAATCCCGATGCGATGGACCCCACCATCATCGCAATCGAAAATCGACGAAGATCATAAGATGTTATTTGTTGTCCCTTTTGAAAACCTCTGATGCGATGGATACTTAGTCTTTATTTTATCACTATTTTACACTGCGCATATATTATTTATTCATCGCAATCAAAAAATTCAAAAGGAAAGTTTTATATTCACATTTCAAAATTTTCAATCTCTGATTGTATGTTCATTATTAATTAGAAAATCAAACGAATTATGGTGATTGATTATAATTTGAATGCGTGAGTGTGGCTCTCATAGAGAGCATTTAAGTTTAAACACGGAGTTAATAAATTGAAATCATTGAATAAATATTTTCATATAGCTGTTCACCTTACTTCATTTTACCATGTCTGAAAGTTTTTCTCATTTGCAGCACCATAGAATACCCAATCCTCTTGTTCATCGAGCAAGTGAAATGATACCAGACGAGAAAATGTCTAAGAGATCTAAGAAAGCAAAGACCGCTACTATTACCATAGTACCAGAAGAAAAACTAGCCAAAATTAAGCTGGTTATAGATACATCATGCCACGGTCTTGGAAAAATTTCTTGGGAAGATGTATATAACTTGATTGAAAGATAAAACCCTAAGGTCACTGAGGTGAAGGCGACAGTACCAGATGAAGAATATTCTGAGACTCCTCTCAAAGTGCTTGCAAATTCATTCCTTCACAGAATTGCAGCTTGGGCAAACATTTTCCCCTATTATGATGTAATTCGGTGGGTGATAGACAATGTCACCATAAAAAATAGGACATTTGTTTCAGCTGTGTGAACAATATTTGGGTCTTTCAGAGCAGAGGATATAAAGGAAATGTACCATCTTCTAGACCCTCAGAAATTCTATAACAAAGCCTTCATTAAGGATTTCGCTACAAGAAATGAGACTCAGTCAGAACCAATTAGGGAATGGAGAAGAGCTCCAGAGAAACATAAAAATGAAGCATCAGGTATGTACTCCGTGGAGTCTTTTGCACCCCCATATTGTTATGTTACCGCAATGATGTGTAGGCTTTTCAGAAAAGATAATTCTGTAAGATTTTCAATACAAATGGTAGCCTTGATTCATTCTCCTGTGAATTTTGAAATCATGGTCTGGTCAGTTATCCTTTTGGACAATATAGCTAATAGAATCCTAGAATATAGAAAGGATAAAGATACCGGAAATACGACTCCTTTTCATTTATGTGCCTACATTTTAGATGCCCTATGTTTCAATTCAGAATTTCCCATTCTAGGTTGGAAGTGGACCCCCCAAGATCCTGTTCCTCTACATATTTACCATAAGTACTTGTGGAAGGTTCATTTTAAAAATCGTGTATACAAAATTTGTCACGGTTTTCTGATTCCTGTCTATCAAACCATTTTTGACCAATTTCCTCCCCGACTTTCTAAAAAAGCTAAGAATGATATATCCCTAGTTGGTGACTGGTCTAGAGAAGAGATATTTACCTATATCAAAGTTTTTGGAAGCATTGTGGAGCCCCATATCTTACTCCTATATGTTCCCGACAAACTGTTAGCCCAAGAAATTTCTTATCAGTTAACAGTAGAAGGTATGTCAAGATGTCTAAAGAATAACAAGAAATTGATGTGGTCTACTTTTCCCTTTCATTGTGGAAATTACACTCTTAATGACTTCAAACATGTCGAGAAGGAAGTCATTATAATAAGGGATCTTAAGCTCGCAAGAGTCCCAGGCAGGCAGTATGACCTGAAGAAAGTAGCATTTGATTTCACAACTTCGGTTCAAATCACTAGATTTGAGCATGAGCCCGATGAATTTGATGATTTATTTGTTTCTATTGAAAAAATTTCCCAAGTTTATGACTTGGCTAAATCCAAATTTCAGAAAGAGGATATGAATAAATTCATGCAGTTTAGAAGTTAGAGACTGCTGAAAGCTCCTCTTGACCAGTTAAGAATTCTTTTGCAAGAATCTGAAAATATAGAAACAAAACAGAAGAAAAAGGAAGATGCAGCTAACAAAGCAGGAAAATAAGTTTCTACCAGCAGAGTCAATGTATAGACTGAGAAGGAAAGCACAGGAAGCAAACCTGATGTACAGAAGGAGAACACTAGCAGCAAAACTGATGTAAACACTGAGAAAGGAAATAAAACTAGCATACTCAATGTTCAGACAGAAAAAGAAAGTACAGGTATCAAGATCAATATACAGACTGAAAAGGAAATTACAGGCAACAAAGCTAATATACAGACTGGAAAAGGAGATATAAGTAATAAACCAATAATCAACTTGAAAGAGAAAAGACCACGAAGAAAGTGGTGGATTCTGCTGAAGTTATTGTTACTTCCCATTTGCTAAGTCAATATGAAAAATTCGCTCAGCAAATAGGGTCACAAAATAATCCTCAAGTTGACATTCTGAGAGATCAAGATATAGAGATTATTCTTGAGCATCCTACAGAATAAATTGTGTTGAAAGGAGAAGAAATTCCTCCTCTAGATATCTTTTATAGTCCTAAGCATAGGGACGTTGTCAAGAAATAGAGGAAGAGAATAAGAACAGATCAAGAGTCACTTTCAACATCACAAGTTGAATTTATGAACATTGTCTGGAAGAATACTGAGGTGAATCCTTCAAAGGATCTCACCAAATTTTCACAATATGCAAGTGCCTATAGTGCAGCCACTATAGACAGAGCTTCTGAAGTCACCCAAATGATGAAACAAAAGGACTTACAGATAGCTATGTTGGAGGAACAAGCAACAAAAAATCAGCAAAAAAATAATGCAGTTGGAGCAGCAGTTGCAAGAAGAAGGGCTCAAAGCTAAACAGTTGGAAGAGCAACTTGGCATTGAAAATAAAAATCTTGATCAACAAGCTTTGAATAAGCAACAAAAGTTAACTCAAGAAGTGGCAAAATTACAGACCCTACTGCAAAATGAGAAAACTGCTAAAGTTGAGCAAGAAAAAATCTTCCAAGCAAGATTGGACAAATTTAAGGATTATCCTGAAATTGACCAATTTAAAACTGAAGCTCTTGAAACAAATAAAATATTGTCTCAGCAATTGAATGAACTCTATCAAAAGATGGCACTAGCTGAGCCCTTATGTGAAATAACAGCATCTCTTATAGATGAAGCAGTTAGCCTTAGATTTGAATTTGACGATGCAGATGAGAAAATTTCTGAATTTCTTTCATGGCAAGACTTGGAGCAAGGAAGGAATGAAAACCTTCCCAGGATTGAGGAAAGGCACAAAGAAATTATGTTTGCTGAATGGGAAAAACAGTTGATCAAAGGAGAAAGAGCCACATCAAGAGCCAAAAATATGATGAATAATATAACACAGTTGGTTAATGATAGCTTATATTCCACCAATTTAATTTCAGATTGTATTCCAGGTAAATTACCAAAGGTAAAAGAGACTGATACCAGGTGGAAACAAGAATTAGTCAAAAAGAATCAACAAATCAGCAAACTTCAAGGAATTTCATGGGATATCATGTGGACATATCTAATGAAGCCACACAGTCAGCAAATGGCAATTAAATTCCTTTCCAATGCCATTAATGCATCATTCCAGAGTTTTCTGATGCCACGTATACTGGTCAGTTGCATTCAAGGCTAAGTCATCCAATAGAGGTCAAATATATGCTCAAAATCTGCCATCTCAGCACATTGAATGTAGGAGAAAATCAATGAATCTATTTCATTTTAATATCGCAAGTCTGTTTCTGGATTTCTGATGATAGATTGTATCAATAGTTTTAGTTATTTTATTTTATTAATTTCCTATTTAAACCCCTTCTGTGCATTTGAGAAGGGGTCTCGAGTTTGTAATATTTTGGTTTGGATGTTACATGTTTTTACTCCATCGACTATTTTATTTTTATAAAGGATCACATCCTATGGTTTATGGTGAATTATCTCTAAGAATTGCATTTCTGTACCTTGGAGTTTGTTTTACATTGAAGCACTAGATCTGGATATTGAATTACATCAGGAAAAATATCAAGATGAATCTGGTATTTCTATCAATTTACTGTTATTTTTCTTATGTCACGAGATATTCTCTTTGAATTTGCTATCATTTATATGTACTTTCTTTCCAAATATTTCTTTATACATATCATTTTTGAATGTGTAGAAATATTCATCTATCATAGTATATGAAAATGACATATATAATTATGAATGCAATGTGTTATTACAACTCTGTTTAATTTCTTAAACAGAGTTATCATTATTTAATACTGCATATTTCAATTAAATTATAATACATTTTCATGGTTATTAATTTGATTGAAACAATCTTTAAGTTGTATTCATATAGAATACCAGGGTTAGTTTTAGAATTATTTGTAAGTTATATATTAAATTAAATAGATTAGTTCAGTCATTTATTTCCATCATCCATTCACACAATCATTCCATTACCAATCCATTTGTTATTAGGAAATTGGTCCTATAAATCCAGTCGGAGCCACCACACCAAATGGAAAAGGAGCTATCCTAAGGTCCTGACTGGGTGGTTTTCCCCCAATGTTTGAAGCAGCGATTTTCGAGGCTTCAACACTTCCCTAACAAAAAAATCAGATATGTGATTTATCAACTCAGTTTGGACCCTATGATCAAGTCTATGTGACATGGAAAGTTTTTGTGTTAGAGACTACTTGATAGCCTCATCCATCTCCTCATCACGTTGGGTTGGCTAGTCCGTAATATATATTCTTATATCTACAAAGTAGTAAACAATAATAATTATTAATTGAAACAAAATGTTACAATAAATTAGATGTGTATTATATTATAACTCAAAAAAAATATGCAATTTTTTTTCTCAAAATATCAATATAATATTACTTCTATCATACATTATTTCACTTGAGTAAATAGGATGTTATCCAATCATTTCCATTCCATTCCATTCCCACGCATGGGTATTTTTATGAAACCAACTCCAAAAATAGAAGAAAAGAGAGATCAACACCTTAGAAATCAGCCACTTCGAGGGGGAAACCTCCAATGCATTACATAAATGAACAATTCTTGGATGATACAAATGACAAAAACTACTTCTATATATAGGATTCCATGTGATCACAATATAATCCTAGCCGACCTAACAATAATAATGTAAGGGCACAATAATAACAATATTGGGGTTACAGGGGTACAACAATAACAATAAGGGGGTTACACTAACAACAATAAGAGACTATACTAGTAATATAGGGACCTAACATGCCCCTCTCCTTCAAAAAAGTGTTGTCCTCAATGCTTGAGTAGATCCAGATGCTTCCATATAAAATTCTCATCCTCCCATGTAGAATCTTCAGTGGGTAAGTTCTTCCACTTGATGAGATACTCTGAAATTAATCGATTTCGTAGTTGTCGAGTTCTTGTTTCCTTGACTGCTTCAGGTTCCAATATGATCTTTCCTTCTTCATCAAGTTCTGGAAATATTGTTTGAACTGGAAGTTTGTCACCTATAACCTTCTTTAAGCATGAAACATGGAAAACTGGATGCACTCATGAAGAAGCAGGAAGCTCCAATTTGTATGCCATAGTACCAATATTTTGCAACACCTTGTAAGGACCATAGTACTTTGGAAATAATTTATTATCCTTATTAGCTTGCTTGAGGGACATTTGTTTGTATGGTTGTAGTCGTAAAAATACCCAGTCTCCTACATCAAAACTTCTCTCGCTGCGATGTTGACCTGCCTATTGTTTCATTTAATTTTGTACCAAATTTAGGTTATCCTTTAAGAGTTGGAGAACTTCTTGTTGATGCTTGATGTGATCTTCCACTGTTTGAACCTTAGAATTTTCTCTTAAAGATGATGTGATGGACGGTGGATGATATTCATAAAGTGCCATAAATGGGGTCATTTTCTCTGCAGTATGGAAAGAAGTGTTATACCACCATTCAGCGAGAGGTAACCACTTGACCCATTGTGTTTGCTTATTAGATACAAAACAACGAAGATATCCTTCCAAAAATTTATTCACTATCTCAGTTTGACCATTTTATTGTGGATGATAAGATGAGCTATGAGCTAGTTGAGTACTCAAACAAGAAAATAATTCCATCCAAAAAATTCCAGTAAAAATGGGATCTCGTTCACTTACAATAATCTTTGGGTTTCCATGTAGCTTTTGAATTGTTTCCATAAATCCAGTAGAAACTGTACTTGCCTTAAATGGATGAGATAATGCACAAAAGTGTGCATACTTGGTAAGTCTATCAACTACCACCATGATGACACTTTTTCCTTCAGACATAGGTAAACCTATGATAAAATCCATTGAAATATCCTCCCAACGTTGACTTGGAATGGATAAAGGTTGTAGAAGACCCGAAGTCTTAATTGTCTCAACTTTATGTTGCTGGAAAACAAAACATTCTGCCACAAAATTTTGAATATAAGATTTAAGGCCATCCCAAAAAAATTCTTTCTTCACCCTGTGGTAAGTTTTTAAAAATCCTGAGTGTCCTTCTAAAGGAGAAGTGTGCAATTCCAAAAGAATATTTTGTTTTATTTAGGAATTATTACAAATATATAAGCGATATTTGTACCATAAGGAATCATTTTTCCAAATAAATGTATCAGATGTACCAGGATGTTACTACAACTTTTGAATGAGTGTCCACACTTCTTCATCCTTCTTCCATTCATCCCCTACTTCGGTTATCAAATCTGGTTGGATAATAGAAATGGCACAAAGCAATTCTTCCACCTCTTCATCCTTTCTTGAGAGTGCATCTACGACAACATTTAGCTTCCCTTTTTTGTAGATGATTTCAAAGTCATAACCCAACATATTTATGACCCATTTTTTCTGCTTTTCTGAAGATAGTCTTTGTTCCAAAAAGTATTTAAGACTATCATGATCATTTTTTACCTTGAAGTGACTTCCCATTAGGTAAGGTCGCCATTTCTTCAGTGCATGTAGTATTGCCAACATAGCCTTCTCATAAATAGCCTTCTGTAAATACTTTATTTTGATTGGACAACTTTCAAAAGCAATGGGTCTTCCTTCTTGCATTAAAACAACACCAATTCCATTTCCTGAGGCATCACATTCCACAATAAAGGTTTTTGTGAAGTCTGGCATAGCTAAGACCAGTGCTAGGCACATTGCCTCTTATAGATGTTCAAAGGCCTTAGTTGCTTCAGGAGTCCATGAAAATGCATCTTTATTCAATAATTTTATTATAGGTGCTACTATTCGCCCATAATTTTTAACAAACTTGTGATAATACCCTGTTAAGCCAAGAAATCTCGCAACTTCTTTATGGTTGTGGGGACTTTCCATTCCTTAATGGCTTTAATTTTGCTAGGGTCTACCTTAACACCCTCATGAGATAAAATATGACCCAAATATTCCACCTCTTGTACTCCAAATAAACATTTGGATGTTTTTTCATATAATTGTTTCTCCTCCAATAGTTTGAGCACCCTGTCAACATGTTGAACATAATCCTTCCAAGATTTTTTGTAGATTAGTATATCGTCAAAAATACTAGCACAAGTCTTCTAAGGAAGGGTTTGAAAATGGAATTCAACAACCCTTGAAATGTAGAAGGTGCATTGGTAAGGCCAAAAGGCATGACCAAAAATTCATAATGACCCTCATGAGTTCGAAATTTTGTTTTCGAAATATCTTCCGTCTTCATTCTAATTTGATGATATCGTGAACGAAGATCCAAATTGGTAAAATAAATTTCTCCATGTAATTCATCCAATAATTCATCAATCATAGGAATGAGAATCTTTAATAGTGAGATTATTGAGCTCCCTATAATCCAGACACATGTGCCATGATCCATCCTTCTTGTGCACCAATACGACTGGAGCAGAGAAATAACTTTGACTAGGTTGAATTATACCAGCCTCTAACATTTTTGCAATCATACTTTCAATTTTGCTCTTTTGGACATAAGGATATCTCTAAGGTCTGATGTTTGGAGGAACACTTCCTGGAATCAAATGAATAGCATGATCATGATCATGAATAGGTGGGAGTCCTTTGTGAGTTTCAAACACCTTGGAATGATTGTCCAAGTCTTTTTGGAGATCTGGAGAAATAGATGATTTTGATGTTGGAACTTCTAGTGAGAATAATTATGAAATTACACCTCATTTTTATTTCTTCAGAAGATTTGTCATGACATTAGAGCTTATTATCTTTCCCAACTTTCCTACGATACCCCGTAATTCAACTTCCTTTCCTTCCGAAAAAAATTTCAAGAAAATTTCTTGAAAATTAAAATATACCGTCCCCAAATATTGTAACCATTGTACTCCTAGTACAACATCAACACCTCCCATTGGAATGGAAATAATTGGACTATTATATACATATTCCCCCATGGTTATCTTGATATTATGACATTTTATAGAGCAATTTATATTTCCTCCATTTGCAACCATCACTTGACATTCTGATGTTGGGTATAGGAAACAATTCAATTCCTTGGCTACCTTACAATGAATAAAATTATGGGTACTACCTGAATCAATCAACACTATTAAATTTTTCTTCTTGATATGTCCTTCTATCTTGAGAGTTTGAGGTGTGATAATACCTGCCAATGAATTACACGATATGGTCAGACTCCTTTCTTATTCTTCTAGGGTTGGTTCCTAGTGTATATCCTCTTCTTTTGAAGTTTCTTGTTCATTTTCTTCCTCCTCTTCACAGTCTATGTAAAATAATTTCTTCTCATCACACTTATGACCTTTAGTGTATTTTCTATCACAACTGTAGCAAAGCCCTTTTACTCTTTTTTCTTCCAATTGTTGTGGTGTCAACCTTGTAGGTTGTGGAAGTCTAGGAGTAGCAACACTTCCATATTCATAGATGTGAGTAGTAGGCTTCCTTGTCACCATAATTTTACATTCATTTTTTCTTGCCAATATGAATGCCTTCTCCAATGAATCAGGCTCCCAAACACAAACTTCATGTTGGATGATATCCTTTAAAGTCCCTATGAAGACATCAATTTTGTGTTCCTCTGGAATATCGATTACCCTTATATTCAATTTTTGGAAGTCCTCAATGTGCTCCCCCAAAGAACCCTTTTGTTCGAGATTTATCAATTGGCTAAAGAAGGTGTTGCTCTTTGTATCCTCATAATGTGCTATCATTTCCTGTGTAAAAATTGACCACGTGAGAATTTTTTTACGGGAGCAAAGCCATTGATACCATACAAATGTATTTTGTTCTAAATGTAAAGTTGCAATGCATACCTTTTGTGTGTTTTGCACATTATTGAGATCAAAATATTGCTCCATCTGTAGTATTCATGTTACAGGATCCATGCCATCAAACTTCCTCATATCCATCTTTGGAATATGGTGGTTTTTCCATCCAACATTAGAGTTTATAAAATCACGATTAAAATTTATTTTTTTCTCATCATGAGTTTCCTCTACTATCTTTTCGCCATTAGGAAACATTTCTTGTATCAACTTTTTCAAACCTTCTATGTCTGCTTTTAGATTATTCTTCATGTTTTCCATGTTGTCTTTCATTTTTTCTTCCATGTCATCCATCTTAGCTTCCATGCCATCCATCTTCGCTTCCACACCTTTCTTCAAAACTTCCATTTCATTTTTTGTTGCTCTTTGCAAGAGCGACATTTGGTGCACTAGCTCTTGTAATTTTGACATATCATGTTGCAGTTCTTCGTCTTCATGAGTCATAGTAGAGAATTCTAAAGGCTTAATGGGTGTTGAATTATTTTTAAGAGGCATTTTAGAACCCAATACTAATTTCTATTCTACAATATACCCCTGGAATCAATTTAAACTGATTTTTCACACAAGACTTATGCAATTAAAAAAAAATACACACCTTTTTCTTGCTTTTAAGAAGCTCGATAATGAAATTGAATTATCTCTGTAATTGAGGATCCTCAATATCTGACATTCGGCCCTGTAGTAGCCCTTTGAACTTCTTTCAAATGCCATAGGTTTGACCTGATTTGGCTTCTTCAAGTCAAAGTTATGCCTAATCTCACACAATGACCTAATTATGGACTGGTTCAGTAGAGTGAACTTGTATGGTGTGCCACGTGTCATTGTTTCTTCCTTCGACTCTGAAATTTATACAATGGAAACTAAATTTTTTTTAATTTGACCACTTTTTATAGAATTCCAATCTGATGCTGAGAGAGAGAGTTATGATGATTTTCCCACGATCACCTCTTCTAGATGAAATTCGAGAGCCTGACAAAACCATAACTTCCACAGATCATAGCTCCGAAAATACTACGAACCAAGATCTGGAATTTTTACACGAGGTTCCTCAATATTGTGGCTTGACTCTATAAAACTTTTAGCTTCTTAAACTTCATAGAAAGAAATTTATAGTGCACATTCCATGATGACCTGTTTCAAGTGAAATTGGGGAGCCTGAAAAAGCCCTAATTTCCACAGATCATATCTCCAAAAATATTGCGAACCAAGATCTGAAATTTTTACACGGCGTTCCTTGCGATTTCAGCTTTGCTTTGTAAACATTTCAGCTTTTGAACCATCGTAGAAAAATAATTATAGTGAAAATTCCACGATGACCTGTTTGGAGCAGCGAAACCCTAGAATCCAAAGCTCTGATACCAAATGTTATGAAACCAACTCCAAAAATAGAAGAAAAGAGAGATCAACGCCTTAGAAATCAGCCACTTTGAGGGGGAAACCTCCAATACATTACACAAATGAACAATTATTGGATGATAGAAATGAAAAAACCTACTTCTATATATAGGAGTCCATGGGATCACAATATAATCCTAGCCGACCTAACAATAATAATGTAAGGGCACAATAATAACAATATTGGGGTCATAGGGGTACAACAATAACAATAAGGGGGTTACACTAACAACAATAAGGGAATATACTAGTAATATAGGGACTTAACAGGTATTGTACAAGATCGAGTACTGGATCATCCTCTCTAGCCAAGAAAGTGCAAGTCTCTCTACTAACATGAGTACACGCCCACTATGTTTGGCTTGTCTTGGGAAACAATTACACTTGCATATGCAAGTGTGTGTCAATCATATGACTATGAGGTAGGTCATGAGGTAATGTTGATATTGTCACAAGAAACCTATAAAAAAACAAAGTATACAAATTTGAAGCAAATGGGGAAAAAATCCTCATGTCAAGAACTAAACAAAAATGATCTAAAGTAGAACAAAATTATCACAAAGAAATAGACAACCACCTAACAAATCAAGGCCTCTAAACTAAACTACCTAAATAATACATCAAAAAGCACCAACATTGTCAAAATAAGTGATAGTCACCTAACCTCCTCTCTACCAGATGCATGTATACTCAATTAACCACTAGAAAAATAGAATTGTCCAAGACAATAAATTTCATGCCTAATGTATATGATAGTTGCATCTCTATTGTAACACCAATAGGTATGTTAGGGAAATAAGGAAAATACTCCTCCCTCCTAAATAGCCTAGTGATGAAGTGAACATCCTCCTCTATGGGTTGATACCACAAGACCAATTGTAAATTCCTACCTACCATGGTCCACACGACATATCAACAATTGTAAACATGTATTTTCCTTGAGGGGTGTATCCTCCTTGTAAAACTTGAGGAGGTCAAGATTCCTCAAGAGGATCTATGCCTAACATGTAATAGGGTGAGGTAATTTTTCCCTTTACCTCTCCCATGTCTCGCATTCACATATAAATTTTTACATACTCACATGTCTCGACCTATTGATTCTCGTACTCACATCATCGTCATCTCTTATTCACATACAATTCTTATTAGGTGCATATATAAAGATATAAAAAAAAATCGATTATAAAAAACACATATATATAGCCATATTTTATTTATATGAAAATAAAATTACTTCATATATATATATATAATCCCCAAGGGTTAGCTTAGTTGTTCGAGCTCTCATTGCTATGTACTTTGCCTATTGGGAGGTCATGAGGTCAAATCTCCTCGATACCCTTGGGGTTAGGCATTGGTTGTTGTGTCGACGAGGTGAATCCCTTCTATTTGATCAGCCTGGATTTCACTTGGATGTAAAAATATCCTTTATATATATATGCAACTCAAAACACAATATTTGTAGTAGAAAATATGCCCTGCTTACGGGGCATTACATTAATACATAAGCATCGACATGATAACATTTTTTTTTTCTAGAAAATTTTGATGTGTGTGTTCCAATGGTTTAAAATGGTTGTATTAGAACAAAAGTTGGTGCATCACTTGTATGTGCTTTTGTTCTCTTTATATATTGCAAAGAACAAGATGGGTTTTTTTTTTCCATCATGAACTTATAGTTTGCCTATTTTTTTCTTTGAAAACTTAAGTTTCTCCCAAGTTTTTTTTGGCACATGAGGTCTTGTAACATTCTCTTGACCTGGCCATAGGGACTTGGCCATCCTATGCCTACTAAAACTAGACTAAGCCTCTTCACTTAAGGTTTTCTCATAAATTCACCTTAAGCTAAAATATGTCAAATGTAACTAAGTCCTACTCAAACAAGCTTATATCGATATACACACATCTAACCATGACATTTAAAACATTCTAACAATACTTTAACACTTAGCGAACAAAAACCAAAGCAAGGAACAACAACATCCAACAATCATAAAGATACTACAACACACATGTATAGGTTGCACCCAAGGTAATTTCCATAACTTTATTGTATAAATAATGTCACAAACATACAATAAGGGAGCTACAACCTCTTACTTACATCTCTATTAGAGGTGTAGAATGAATCTAAGGTCATATTCCCTTCTATCTATTTCCCAACAGACTTACACAATCCAAACCCCTAAAGCAACCATAGACCTACCTCCTATAGGTTATGTCTTCTTATTATTCTCATTCAGTAAGTTTAATTCACCCTACCATGCCTAATTTTGAACTTAGCACAACCACAAAGCTTATTTACACTCTTGGTAAATGATCAATACCTTATTACCTTATCACTTATGAGGCATCCTCCATTTATATGAGACTTGATTTGCATTTTCAAGTCCATTCACTCTAAGGTGGACCCAAGTGTCATCCATCAACTTTCTTCGTTTGGTGACTTTTCCATTGAAAAACTCTGATCCGGGTGGATATCAATGACCACCCACCTCATCCATAATCTCAAAAATTATCTATCTTCTTGGTATTTTTTATGTGATTTTTGGTTCCCAAACTTCAAGGACCATTTGAAATTGAAAATGATGTTTTTTGGCAATTTAGGGGTCAAAGACTCCGGTCAAAAGTTGTATTCCTTGGATAATTATTTCCAACGAGTTATCTTTCACCCCAAATGGATATTGCATGCAAAATTTCACCCCTAAGAAGTTGATTTACCAACTAATCACCTCAATGCTTGCAAATAGTTTTTCATTTCATCTTCTAAGGTTAGGTTTTTGGACCTTTAGGGTCCTTTTTTATGTTAAAATTCCATTCTTTTTGCCTCCTGTAATAGATTTTGTGAATGCACATAACCACCATCACTCTATATTTAGAGTTATCTACCACCATTCTAGCTAGTTTGTGTTATATAGCATTATGTTATTTCATTTATTAATAGAAGTTGGGTTTTCACCATATTATTATGCTTTCTATTATATTTCTCTCTATTTGTTTCATTTACTTTCCTTACTTTCATTTCATTCCTTGTACATCCTAGATCAGTGGTATCAAAGCAATATCCTCGTTTTTTCTTGGTCCAAGTCCCTGACAAGGTTACGGTATTGAGATTTGGGTCTTGAGCTAGTTTCACTTGGAAACATTTTCTTTCGCCAACCTAAGTAGCCTCCCATGGTGGAAGAAAAGACAAATGAAAAAGCAGAGATCCTATCAAGTTGTTTCTTTAGGAAGCACTCAAGCAATAGAGTAATGAGGTGATAGAAAATTTTACCCAGATCCTTCGATGACTTCCAACAATAGTTGAGTCGCCTTCAACCAGTGGAAATTTTGGAGATGTTACACCATTCTATGTATAAGTTAACATTGATATCCTTATATTTAAATTCCAAATAGATGCCAATGCTTTGGATAAATGGTTAAAAAATTGTTAGAAGACTATTACTTGTCCAAAAAAAATCAACAATTAAAAATCACCTTTACACTACTAAAAATCCTTCCCCATGTAAAATATTGGTGGCAAGGTTATTGGAAGAGATAAAATGAAGATTATTCTATCATATTCAAGGCAATACCCACTTTGGAAGCTTTTGTTGATCCCATTAAGGAGGAAATCTACCCTATAAGGAACTATGATGATTGATACATGAGATAGACAACCCTATAATATTGTTGTAGTATTCAACAACCCCCCATTATAGTTAATAGTAGAACTAATAAATAATGGGGACCCTTTTGAACCATAGATAAAATGCATTAGTTTTAAAAATAAAATAAGACAATGTAAGATTTGACTCACCAAAAATATGACTAAACGAGAGAAATCCCTTATCGAAACCTTCATATCAGAGTTTAGGATCACAATATAATATTCATAAATAAGCTACCTTTAGGCTTTTACTCAAAATTATTTATCGAGAATAATTTATCAGAAATATTTCAAAGGATTATAGTAGGTATCATAAATAAATCTCCAATATGAGACCTTCGATTAAAGTTTCAATTATTTTTTAAACCCTGAAATAATAAAGCACTTATTGCTGAATATAATAATCAAAGGCTTGGACCCACAAGATTGTCACATGGAATTTCGGAGTTTTCATATCGGGACTTTTCATATGAACACCACATAGAAACCTATGATATTCCAATCCTTCGATCTCTGATATTTCCTATAGATTCATTCCTACAACCTCTGATACTTCCTATTGCTCATTACTTTGATCTCAGATATTCCATATTGTCGATTCTTTGATAAACCTCCCCTTTCCATATTGGAACTTCCATATCGCAATTCCCATATCGAAACTTCTTATCGGGTGTCACTCCTTTAAAATCCCAGTATAAAATCCCCGATACGAAACCTCTAATAACACTTCTCACTCATGTTTTTAGCCGTTACATTTTAAAAGCCTATCGGAAGGAAAGGATATCGCATGTTTCAAGGATGTAACCATATGAATTATCTGATAAAAACCTCTGATATGATGACATGTAAAAAAGCCCATGTCAACCCATGTTTCCTCATTTAATGGCCAAATGCATCGAATTGATGATTTTGAAGTTCTAAATGATTTGGTTATCATAGCTTGGTGTCACTTTATTTTTCTCATAAAGGCACGAATTGATATGAAATAGGTTATTTTCTCTAAGGAATTATGTGATAAAGAAAGTTTCCACTTATCCTCGTGTTTTCTCTTAGCAATTGAGTCCCTATAAAAAGAAAACTCACCAGAAATGTCTAAGGAAGCAAAATCTAAGAAGAAATATGCAAGTCAATAATAGTCGGTTCCTCCTTGACTTGAGACTAATGAAATGCTTCCACTATTTTCAGATACGACATGTACTCCAGATGTCAGGGACTCCTCATGGGAAGCTATTCATAAGCTCTTTGAGGATGAAAATCACAGGATAGTAGACTAAAAATTTACAGCTGATGATTCTACCTCAACCTCTGAGTCTACCTGAAACGATGTTTCAAATTATTTCTTACATAGAATTGTAGGCTGGCCAAATATCTTGCCTTATACAGACACGGTTAAAAGGGTCATTGTTAATTTGAGTATTTCTGAGAGAGTTTTTCTAACTCCAAAGAATACATTCATTGGTTCATTTACCAACGAATATTTAAACAAAGTGTATAAGTTGTCGTCACACCATAAGAAATACGATAAAGAATTTGTGCAGAAATTCATGATTGAAAATGAGTATCAGTCAAAGCCCATTAGGCAATGGAAGAGAGATCCCAAAAAACACAAGCGTGAGGACAAGGGTATGTATTCCATTGCTTCTCTTGTCGAAACACTTTGTTATATAGCTGCCATGATGTGTAGAATATATGGATATCCCGACACCCAGAAATTCTCATACCATTGGGTATTATTAATTGATGTTTCATCGGATGGATACATTATGGATTGGGGAACTATACTATCTAATAGGATAGGAAACCAAATCCTAGCTTATAGGAAAAATCACGGTTTTTCTCAGAATATTGTTCCCCCATTTTACATGAGTGCCTATATAATGGATTTAGTTTGTTTTACCTTCGATTTTACATCTATGGGATGGAAATGGACCATTGAAGACCCTACACCTATACATATATATATCATGACATCCTCTGGGAATCCAAATTATAGCCTCATTTCTACAAAATTTTCCATGGAGTTATGCTACCTATTCACCAAAATTTCTTTGATGAGAATGCCCCTAGACTTTCCCCTCAAGCTCACAATGATTTATTATCAATAGGGATATGGTTTGGAAAGGAATCCTTTACTTATGTCCAGATATTTGGCAGTATTTCCAACCCTCATGTGTTGCCCCTTTATGTTCCTGATAAGCTCTTATCCTGAGAAATAACTTAAAAAACTGTTGGGAATGGCCTCTCAAAGGTTTTCAAAGATGATAAAAAGATGATGCGGCTTACCTTTCCTATTTCCGGTGCCATTTATTCCCTTGAAAATTTCAAGCATGCTGGTCTTGAAATTGCAGAAATTCAATTTTTAAATTTCCCATTTGTATCTAACAGAAAATTTGATCCTAATGATACTGCCAAGAATGTCACAACACAGGAAAAGATCAGACAATTTATGCATAATACAAATAATTTTGATGATTTATTTGAATCGGCTTCTACCTATGCATAGGTTGAGAAATTAGCAACAACACAATTTATTCCTGAAGAATCGACTAAATTTAATCAATATAGGAATAATAATACAGACATTCTTTATTTTTACTGCCTCTCGATAATTAGAAGGTTTAGTAAAATCATTTGCTATTAAGGAAAAATTTCCTTCACTTCTTTTTGATCCCATTGTTCCTGTTTTATTCCATTCATTCAGCCTTACATATTTCAAAAGTTGAACTGCCCATTTTGGAAATTGATGTTCACTGGTTTGAGATTGTGAAAAATCACCATCATTGTAAAGAGGGTTGATGTAAACTGATGTTTTTTGATCAACCGCAGATTTCGGGGGTGGAGAGTCACTGTCAGAAGAATTGTTTCTGCTAGGAGATTTGGATGAACTGCTAGAAGACCCACACAACGCTGGTGAAGAAGATGGATTGGATGAATCATTTTCAGATGAAGGAAACTCAAGTTCATACCAATTTTGTGAATTTGGTTGACTTTGTAGATTTACTTTTCTTTTATCACCTTTTGTTTCTAACTTTTGAAGAAGACTTTCAACTTCTTCAACACTCTTACTCTCATTTTCATCAAAAATCACATCTCTGCTCACAATAAATTTCCCATTAGACAAAAGTCGGTACCCTTTCTTCTCATCAGAATACCCATTCATTGTGCACTTCAAGCTTAGTTCATTTTTCCTTCGGAACTAAGGCATAACATACTGATCCAAAAACTATGAGATGTTTAACCCAAGGTTTGAAGCCAAACCATGCTTCATAAGGTGTCAATTCATTTAAAGAAGCAGTGAGAGATCTGTTCCTTAAGAAGATAGCAGTATGAATTACTTCGACCCAATATATAGGACTTAACGTTTTGAAAGTTAACATAGATCTCGCCATTCATAACAAGGTGCGGTTCATTCTTTCTACTACTCCATTTTGCTATGGAGTGTAGACATTGGTAAGATGTCGTTTTATGCCACTATCCATGCAATACATTTTGAATTCATTTGAAGTGAATTCTCTGCCATTGTCAGTTCTAAGAGTGCCAATCTTCTCATTTACTTCATTTTCAATAAGTTGGCAAAAAATTTTGAACTTTTCAAATGCTTTTGAATTTTACTTCAAAAAATATACCCAAGTCATCCAGCTAAAATCATCAACAAAGAGTAAGAAATATCTGCATCCTCCTAGCAAAGTTTGTAAGGGTCCAAAAATATCACTATGAACCAATTGCAAACGCCTGTTTGCTCACCCATGAACTTGTGGGAAAAGTCTCTCAATGTTGTTTTCCATAAATGAAAGCTTCACATTTTTCATTTTCCCTTTTGAAGGTTGGAAGTCCCTTAACCATTCCCTATTTTTGTAACTGAGAAAGACTGTCAAAGTTGAGATGGACATATCTTACATGCCACAATCTGATCGGTGAAATGCCTGTACTTGCTGCTTCTGCAAAGTCAGAATTTCTTGGAATAACTATCCCTTTCATCCTTAACAGTTTTCCATATTCATAGCCTGTCATCACTGTTTTCATGTTCTGTTTGACTGACTTAATTTTAACTAATCCATCTTCCATAATCATCAAATGTCCTGCTTGTCGAATCGTGACTAAAGATAGAAAATTTTTCTTAAATATTGGGACATACCATACATTTGAAATCATTCTTTCTCCAAAGCCAGGTAGAAAAAATTTAACTACACCTTTTCCAGAAGGAGTATGTTTTGTTTTATTAGCTAGATAGATTGGATTGAGATGGAATTGTTGGAAGCTCCAAAAGAAGTCTCGTTGAAAATTCATGTGTTGAGTTGCTCCTGTATCCATAATCCATGCATATTAATAGTAAGTTCTAAGAAAGGTTGAAACATGTAAAGATGTTGATTCTCTGTTGGTGAAGACATATTCTAAACCATCAGGATCATCTTCATCATTTGCAAACTGTGCAGAGTTTGGATGAAACCTAGGAATTTTATCAATGGAAGTTCTACAATCTTCAGCATAATGTCCAACTTTATTACATGTCCTGCAAAAAATTTGACTGAAATATCTACCTTTGCCTTGATACTATCCTCTGCCTTTTCTTTGGCCTATGTTCTGAGTTTGTCCTCTGCTTGGACTTTGTCCTTTTCCTTGATTAGATCCTGTACCTTGATTTTTTCCTCGGCCTTGAAAATTTCTCCTACCTGAATTATAGCCTATGTTGAAATTGTTTCCTCTGCTTTGACTACGACCATGACCTTGTACATTGTGGGTTGCTTGAATTTTTTTGAAATTTCCTCTTCCTCGGTTTCTAGAACTATCAGTTGAGGATTTACTTGTGCTAGCCTCTGTGAAGAAGACACCTTCCCCAATCTGTTTCTTCTTCCCAAAATTCTTGTCATGTTGGGCTAACATATCACTTAATTCATCAAACTTTATCTTCTCTAACTTTCCAGTGACTTGAAAAGTTTCCAAAAAATGTCTATAAGATGATGGAAATCCAGCAATTAAAATTGTAGTCAAGAAAATTTCATCGACTGCTTGAAAACCAACATTTATTATTCCTTTCTTGATGTTTTTAAGCCATGAAATATATTCAAGAAGATCACCACCTTCAGTTGATTTTTGTCGGAGCAATTTCAATTGAAGATCAACCTTTTTAGATTCAGGTTGAGTATCAAAGAGATCTTTGAATGTATGCAAAGAAGTCCATGCATCTGAGGCATTTTCAATATGAATGTACATTTCATTGTTAACTGAAGACTTGATAAGAGCTAATGGCTTGGCATTTTTTATTTCCCATTTTGCAAGTGAAACTGCATCTATTGGTCTATTAGGATTAATTTCACCATCGCATATTTCATGCCACAATTCATTATATATGAGAGTGCTTTCAATTATATGTTTCCATGTCTTATAAGATTTCACCCCTTCTATCTTATCAGAATCAGAGAAAAAATTAATTAACTTGGACATTGTAGTGTTGAAGCAGTGCACCAAAAGAATCAAGCACAAGAAAAAATGAGCAACTCGTCACACGAAACATGCCACGCAAAAAACGACACACATCACGCAAAAAACGATATATCGGGGCTTGGCCTTGACCCTCGTATAGTCGATGAAAAAAAAGAAAAATGACTGAGCTTTGCACTTGGATCTAGTCAATTTCTCGTTGAGTATTTATAATGAAATCCTTTCAAAATTTGATTGTTTGACAATGCTCTTACAATTTTCCTTTTTTTTTAAAAACTACCCCCCCTCAAAGTAAAAAAATATTTTGAGTTACAATATCACTCTTATCCCTCCATATAAAAAATTACAAATAGAATCTCCTTATTACTCCAAAAATTACAAAATCCTTATTACTCCTATAATAAAAAATTACATAAAATTATATACCTTATCTCTCCATGTAACTTACAAAATTTAAAATCACTTTATAAAAGTGATTTATAAAAAGAAATCACTTTAATTTCCCAACTTTTTAGTTTTTCACTTTATAAAAAAAGTATTTGATTTTCTCATATTTTCCTAATGTTTAGGTAAAAACATTTTATTTTTCCAATTTTTCAGATACAAATATTTTACTTTCCCAATTTTCAAATAGAAACATTTTATTTTTCCAATTTTTCAGACTTTCAAATATGAAGTTAAATACTTAAGTCTGAAAATTTACTTTTGCAATTTAAACTCCATGCTATTATGCTACCTTTGATTTTTATGTAGACCAATTCTACTTTGCAGATATCTTCCACGTAAGAGGACAGTGACTTTCAAGTTTCCCACAATGTCCACTGGTGTTTCTCCTCAGCACTGCATCCCAGTGTTTCTCTGCCTTCAGTGCAACGCTGCCCAACAATTTCTCAGCACTATCTGGCATTTTTCCTCTGCATTTAGCAAGTTGTGAAATTTTCTAGATGCTTCTACCCAAGCTGCGAGAGAATTTCATTAGATCGTCCCAATCAAGAAGTTTCCTTGTTCTGTCCACCAGGTTGAGGATGCTGAATCTGTGGATGAGCCCAAAAATTCTGCTCGAAAATTGTGTTTTCTACAGGAAACACATGGAGACGGGTACCTTGCTGCAGTGACATTGAGCAATATGGGAGCAATGCGATAGGAGCTCATGCAAACATATGGGAGTAATGTGGGAGTAATGCTAAAGTTTGCAGGCAGGATAAAGTAACAGATGGTACAGGGAGATTTTGGTTTTGAATTCTTAGTAGTGAAGCCGAAGCCATCCATTCATGCAAAGAAGGTGAAGAGCCTTTTGTTTCATTGAAATGTTGTGAGAAGCTCCATCGATTTATCTTTGTTATGGCAGTCACACATATATTTTTTTACAGCTACTTAACAATGGTGTTGGAAGTTATAAAGATTTACACATTGAGGTTAATTAAGCTATGTTTCTATTAAATCAGGGAACGCAGCGTGGAGAGCAGGCTGTATGCAGCGTGGAGACAATTTTCTCTGCCAACAGCGCCATTGCTACGAAAACAAAAAAAATAAAAGAACGCAGATAGTTGTAGCAGCTGCGTAGGCGGACAGGAACAACAATTACGTTTAATGCATAACAGAAGCTAATGTCTAAGGGAGCCTTTAATCTCATTAAACTTTTGAAATTAATCATAGAAAATACCTTTAAGATCTATTGCAAAATCAATTTTATTACAATAAAAATGTGTTATTCAACGACAATTGTGCTAACTAGAGTAGGAGCCAGAGTCGATCAGCAAGATCTAGAACCAATCTGCCTGATCAAACTCGTTATTTTGATGGCAATCAATCTCGCGAATCAATGTTTTTGATGGATCAAACTAACTGTTTCGCTGGAAATCAATCTCACAAATCGATGTTTTTGATGGATGGCGGAATAAATTTTTAAAATTGAATTGTAAAATGATTCTCAGATTTAACAATCTAGAATCAAATATGCAAATTTCTTTTCCTTTAAAAAAATAAACTCGACAAACAACATACCAATTAATTTGATGAACAATTTACTAGATTTTTCCATAAGTTTGTAGAGATGGAATCTCCTTCTCCCATGCGCTGCATTAGTGAAGCTCTGATACCACAATAATACAGACACATAATTTTATTAATAATGGGAAAATAAATTACACATGAATTGCAAGAGTTTACACACGTAAACTTCAACACTCCTGCAATTAGGAAAAATAACCTATTTATAAGCTACATGTCCTAACTTAATTTAGTTATGGACCACTTGTTAAAACAACAAGTGTCTATTTACAATAAATGACCTTCTAACCAATCTACTTACTTTATTCCTAATTTAGAGCCTAAGATACGACACTATTCTAGAGTCATATGTTTTCTAACAATATTATATTTCTAAGTGTCTCTAATATTTATTAAATATTCTAATTTAATAAATATTTTATCCTAACTTTAAATTTTGAGATTTGGATCATATAAAAAATAAAAGGATATCTCATTTGTCTTTGGATTTGTTGAGAAAACCTCAACAAATATAGAACACGATAAATCCATGTCTGCTTTAATAAAAGATTCTGATACATCTTCTTCATCCATTGCATAGGCTTAAGAGACTCATACATGAAGCAAAATTTATAAGATATGGGAGGAATTCAACCAAGCCATACAAACAAGAGAGCCTCAGGATTTGAAGACTCCAGTACAGGAAAATACTACACAGATCTTGGAGTTAAAGGTAATACCTCCCTCACTATTGTGGCTTCTAATAAATATTTGGATACCAATGATTTAGAAATTATCCCAGTATTTATGACCTTTGAGGTCATTTTGAAAAAGAATAATTCCCTCCCCTTGATGTGTTTTATCGTCCAAAGCATAGATTTTTGGTCAAAAGATAGAGAAAAAGAAGGAAATTTGAACAAACCCAGGCCTTAGTCCCTGGTAATGCCTCTTTCGAAGTAGTTTGGAAAGATCCTCAAGAAAACCTTATAAGAGATCTTAATAGGCTCTCACAGTTTACAGGAGCATGTGCCACTGCTACTATTAAAAAAGCTTCTGAAGTACAACAATTTCTAAAAGAGAAAGATGAAAGAATCATGCAGCTAGAACACAGTCTGGAAAATGAAATGAAAATTACTGAACAATAGTGGCAAGCATAAATTTCAGAACTTGAGAATAATTTTAATCACTTACAGCTTCAACATGAAGTTTATTTGAAAAGCAGGGACACTCAAATTCAGGAACTTCAACAGAAGATTGAGCAGCTAAAAGTGAACCCTGAGATAATTGAAGTTAAGAAAGAGGTGGGAGAACAAAACACTCTCCTTGCTCATCAACAAGTCATTTTCTCCCAGAAATTGGCCATTATCAATGACTTATGCAAATAAAGTATTCATTAGTGAATCAGTTTTTTGAGTGGAGGGCATACTATGAAGAGTTCGAGTAGAAGATTTCTGATTACGTATTATGGCAGGATAGTGTTTCAGGGATATCAGTTAATCTCCCTAGAATTTAAGATTCATAGAAGGAGATTGTCTTCAATGAATGAGAAATTAAATTAAACCATGCATAAATGGCGATTCTTAGTGCAAGGAACATTTCCAACAATATCAATGAATCTATCGGTGACATCATACTACAAGCAAACTTGATACAAAAATTCCGCGAAGGTACTTTTCTAGAATTTAAATTGTTAACCAAATCATGGAAATATTTATCGATAAATAAGGATGAAAGCAGGAAGAATCTGTCAAAGGTTGACCTATAATTCCATTGACATTACTTGGTTAAACTTCACAGTGAGTGGCCTATGCTGAGGTGTCTCTCCAACACAACTACTCATCTCCTTCCAGCACTCAACGATGCAGTATTCATGGGACAGATGCACATCCATCCTCATCAGCCACCCGAATTAAAACCAATGACAGGTATCTGCGAACTTTGACAACAAATGGGAAAACAATCTTCATCTCAGTCATAGTCATATTGTTACAACTGAAATATGTTATTGTATTTTATTCTATTTTAAGGATGGTTTGTTGAAACTACTCCAGTATTTTGTGATTCTTTACTATATTTGTATTCTAATTAGAAACTATAAATCCCCTTCATGGATATGAAGAAGGGTTCCTGAATTTTGTTAAGAGAGGTTTTGGTTTGCACTATTGTAGCTTCAAGTAATCTTAATAAAAAGTGGAATCACCACTATTTTTTCTCATGAGCAAAGTAAAAATATATCAAGTACTACCATCTATGTATTATTGATGTGTTTATGAGTTGAATGGTTATTTTAATTATGTTTATTAATATATTTTCTTGCCAACAATAAGGCATTTATCACTATTCATGTGTGCGGTTGCAATATTATAAGTATATGCATGAACAAAAAAATCTTATATGTGTAAACAATTTAACCAACTAATCTAATCAAATATTTGATTAAATTAGTTATCATTATATGTTTTAAACCTGTAAATTATTTGATGATCTATATTGTCATGTTAAATATGAGATATTTATAGAGTCACATATACAGAAAAAGATTTCCTGGGTTAAATAATTTAAGTTTATTTACTCTTTATCGCTTAAGTTCTAATCACAACATTAGCCTTACACTTATATATATATCTCATCCACATTTCATATCTTTATTCAGGGAAACTGGTCCTGTAATCTCAGCTAGAGCCACCATTCCAAACAGAAAAGGAGTTGCTTTAACTTCTCAACTGGGTAGTTTTCCTCAATGTTGAGGCAAATAATTTCGAGCCGACAACATTTTTGGCACTGGAAGGAGGGACTGAAGACTATGAATGGCATCAAGGTTTAATCCCAAATCAAAATACCATCAAAAGAGTCAATCCCCCTCAACATCCCATCCAACTTGAAGATCCCATTCAAAATATCCCACTCATAGATATGAAGTTGTTGAACAGACCACAAAATCTCCTAGCACACTTCTTAAGTCAGTCGGTCAAACTTCTACACTATCACCTCAAGAGTGACCTAAAGTTGAGACCTTGATCCAAGCATTGGTAGGAATTTCTATATCAGAAGAAACACCTTCTCATCTCGAAGTATCTAAAGGAATTGTATCGCCATCCTTCTAAATTTCTCATGTATTGACCCAATCTCAATGTGAGAAACTTGGAATAAGTCCTTTTGAGTTTCCACTACCCACTCATTGAAAAATGTCCTTACCTTAGAAACTCAATCTTCTACTAGTGATATTACATCATCTTCTCCACCTCACACTCCTTTATTCAATCCTTCTCTACCTTCTTTTTACCATCCAATAAGTCCTTCCATTCACGTTCCTCTAACATAAGCAAATAGTGCTATCATAACCAGTAGAAATAGAGGGGAAACTTCTTCATCCACATAATCATATTAAGCGTCTGGATTGTTTTCATCTTCCTCTATTCGTATAAACCCCAGAATGGAAAACATACCTTGGACTAACCCATAGGAAGTCAAAATGGCACCACCACTCCATCCTATACTTAAACATCCAGATATGTGGTTACCAAAGTATAATCCTAATGATGGACTGCCTGGTGAGGAACACCTTCATAATTTCATGTTTTCCATCAAACTTAATGGGGTTATAGAAGAGGATTGTGTAGTCAGGCTTTTTCCTTATACGTTTGAAGGATCCACAGGGTCATGGTATTTCTTATTAACACCTAGGTAAATTAATGATTGGGAGACATTCGAAGAACGTTTTTTGACAAAATTTGGATATGATTGCACAAAAACTACTTTAATCAATGATATATCTAATCTTAAAGCTGATACAAATGAGAAGATCAAAGATTTTAACTCTAGATTCAATAAATTGTTAAATAAAATTCCTTATGCCTCTAAACTTGGTGATGATGTGCAGATCGAATGGTATATCTCTACTCTTCCTTCTAACATTGAAATATTCGTAGACAAAGCTAATAAGACAATTTTTCTTGAGAATATGAAATAATATCTATATATGGAGAAGATAATTCTCATTTTGGAAAAAAAGAATGCTCTCGAAGAAAGGAAAACCAAGAAGGTCACTTTCAAAGATGAATCCAAAAAGAAAGCTCCAAAATATCCTTTCGATTTGGAAGGATTACAAAAGTTCCTCAAAACAATGTCTAATGAAATGGTAGAGATCAAAAAACAAGTGGTTGAATCTTCAAAAAGACCTTTCCATTCTTTTAAAAAGTCTCAACCATCACAATATCAACCCCCTGCATTATATCAAATGCAGAATCCAATCAAGATGAAGAAGAAGAAGAATCAACCTTATCCCTTGAAGAATCACAAGATGAAGAATTAGATGAAGCACATGGATTATGGGATTTCATTCTAACCACTTGAGAGAATGAAGAGAAAGAAGAAGCCCTGCTAGTAAGCACTAGAAGTAAGGGACTTGTTGATGATCCTTCATCAAGTCAAAAACATAAGCCCCCTACTCCTCCATCTAAAGACAAAACCACAGTTAAAAAGTCAGCTTCTATACCTTCTAATCTTATTCCAACTTATTCCAAAACTCCCTCTTATCCTAAAAATTTGGTAGTCTTCGATACCATAGAGTATAACATTGTAGAAACCATGAAAAAGGTCAAAAATAACATTTCTTTGTATGAGGTTAGTAAGTTAAAGAAACAACATAAATTTTTACTCAAAGAATTGAATGCAGTTCCTACATCCCCTTTACCTACTATTGTTACTACAAAAGCCTCAAAAGGGAAAGGAAAGACTCCAAATGATATTTAGATAAGATCGATTATTTAGATGCTATTTTGATTGGAGATAGATCAAATTATCGTACACCTCCTTTTCTTTTGACCTTTTAAATTTTAAATAATAATGTTCACAAATTTTTAGTGGATTCTGGTGCATCATCTAATATTATGCCCTATGTAGTTTGTCTCAAACTGAATATCTCGCCTCAAAAATTTGTTCTTCAAATTGTCCAATTAGATCGAACAAAGGTCAAAGTATTAGGAGAAATGAACTATGTTTTGATAATATTATCTTATAACTCAAAGGTTTGTCAAATAATAGACATGTTGGTTGCTGACACTCTTGAACTTAATGGTCTTATTCTAAGCAGAGATTGGTCCAAAAAATTACATGGTTACTTTGCAACTGATTGGTCTCACATGTAGCTTCCCTATAACAGTAAACCCAACCAAATATGAGTAGACAGAGAGAAGCATATGAAATATTCAATGACTAATCTAGATTAGGAAAACGAACCAATATTTTTTGCAAATAATATTTTTGGGAATTATTTTTCAGAATACTTCATTGGCAATTTTACAACACCAAATTATCCCTTCTTAGTTGATTTCGTTTCCTCCCAAATTGATTTTTTTTCTCAAACAGATTCATATAAATGTATTAATATTGTACATACATCTGTAATTAAGCATGATAATTTGTTTTGGTCTCTTTATTTTGATGGGTCAAAATCTAATGATGGTGTAGAAGTTGGTTGCATCTTAATAAACCCTGATGGAGAAAAGATTATTCTTGCATGTATATTAGAATTTGAATGTACTAAAAACATTGTTGAATATGAATAATTAGTACATGGATTGCAGAAATGCATTAGCCTTGATATGAAATACCTCAAAGTGTTTGGTGACTCTGAAATTGTTATAAAATAGGTAAGAAACACCATTCATTGTGTTTCAAGTCATCTCAAGCATTACCAATCCTTGATTCGAAATCTTACCTTTTACTTTACTAAATTTAACATATCCCCTATCACAAGGTTACAAAATGTCAGTGACGATCTTTTGGCAAATGTTTCTTCTAAGCTTATCCCACCTAAATATTTTTTCCCTAAGAGAGTTTCAATTGAATTATTTTTTCACCCCTCCATTCTTGACAACATAACTAATTGGTGTGCGTTCAATGACGATGATGATATCCTAAGATTTCTAACATCCGAAGGATCTTACTCTGACCAAATCATCGATGAAGATGAGCATGATAAGCAGTTGAATAGACCTACTGAGGAAAATTCTTTAACTAAGCTTGTAGTTAAACTGGAATATTTGTATGATTTAAAAGACATGTTTAAAAGGGTTATCGATTGCAAACTTCAAAGTTCAACTTTGAGATTTGAATTGTTTAACTTAGGGTCTAATATTAAACCTCAAAACATTAATTTAGGCCTCAGATTTTGAAAATGGAAAAAAAAAAATGAAAATGGCACCCAAGGATGATTCTGATTTAATTTTCCCTTAATTAAATTGGAAGAGAAATTATAATTTCATCTCATGGAAACTTGTATTAGTTAACTAAGTCATGAAGACTTAGTTAGCTTAGGAAATTCGAGTTGAGGGTCAGAGAGGAGGCATGTAGAGTTCTCCCATGATTTTGGGGGGTCTAGTTACAATTATTTGTTAGTTGTAATTAGTTAACTCAATTATTTGAGTTAAAATAAGTTTAACTAGTTCTAACTGAGAGATGAGCTAGTGAGAGGTCCAGTGACTTAAATATGATTTAATTCACATGCAGTGATCAATCAGTTAACTGATGATTCACTATTAATAGTTGTTTCATGTTAGTTATGAGAAAGGCCCAGTTGAGATTGGATTTAAAGGGATAGTGCATGCAGTTAGAAGAAGGCCTAAAATGAATCATTCCTTAATTAGAGAAAATTTACTTTAAAAGGAGGAATTAAGGCACATGTTTAGTCATTTTTTTGGTGAGCATAAGTTGGTGAGACCAAGAAATCAGAAGCATAATTTTTTGCGTGGATATTGTGAGAGAAAGGTGTGCAAGAGAATCTTGTGCACAGGTTGGTAGTGAGACAGTCAGGAGAGTGCAAAGGTTTTTCAAGAAGATAAATAGCATTGTATTGTTTCATGGTCTTGAATTTATGCAATATATAGATAGCAAGGTTTTGAGCAGTTGGTTTCACCATATACATATTGTGTTGTGCGATTGATAATTTATTTTCCTTACTGGTTATGTGATTGTGCGATCATATTTGTTTTCCGCAAATTTGTAGAAGGATTCAGTATTTTTTTTAGTACATTACAAGATTAGGTTGAATCCCTTGGATAATTTCTACATGGTATCAGAGCAGGAATTATTTGGGAGGCGATTTTGCAGATCATATTTGATTTTTTTGTGAAAAAATTTCACAAACAAATAACACATATGGATTCCTTGCGAAAAATACCCAAATTATAAAAAAAAAAAAATTGGTCGAATCAGAGTTTAGATGATGGAGATATCATAGAATTAAAATCAACTCATTTTTCAAAAAAAATTGTGACGACGAGACAATTACAGCATGTGCAAGTCAAGAACTTGTATGAACTTGAGGTACCAGATTCATGAAAATATTTGAGGAGAAAAGAAAAGGTTAGAGACTTGGTGGTTTAGAGGGAACATAATTTATCCCTCAACATGCAACCTCAAAAACAGTCTCAGAAAGTTGTGGAGTAGCCACAATTGGAGAAGCAGAGAGGAGACTGAGTAGAGGCATCCACTCAAGCAGAGAGCTCTAGTAGGGGGGTATTTTGAGCCAGATGAGCAGAAGGAGAACATGAAACCATACCTCTAGGAGAGATGTGGGGCGATGTGAAGTCATAATCCCAAGAGAAGAAATTTGGGTAGGGTCCATTGAGATGGTGTGTCTCATGGATCAGACCTGGCTACGGGGGGGCCACAGTACACAGTATCAGGATTGATCAGTAGGATTGATGCAGTTAGATATTAGAGTGAAACACTAGTACATTTGGGGGAAATTTCGACACTTGGTTCCGACGCTTTTGACCAAATGTCAGAAATTTCCCCAAATGTTTTCAATCCCTCCTGAAACCGTCGCTATACCGACGTTTAGAGAAAAGTGTCGCAATACCGACACTTAGAAAAAGTGTTGCAATTGCGACATTTGGAGGAAGACGTCGCAATTGCGACACTATGCCCCAAAGCGTCGCTATTGCGACGGCTGCCTCCAAACGTCGCAAGTGAGACACAATGTCTATGTGTCGCAATTGCGACGTTTGGAGGCATCCGTCAGAATAGCGACACTTTGTCCGCTGTCGGTATAACAACACTTATATGTGCGCTACATAAAAATATGACAGTTATATGCACGCTACATAAAAATACGACACTTATATGCGCGCTACATAAAAATGATTTTATTAAAAACTACATTAACGGCTGATATCACGCGCGCATTCACCCTCCACTCTTGCAGAATAGCATTCGCCCTCAGCTCTTGTAGAACAGCATTCGCCCTCAGCGTTCGCCCTGAGCTCTTGCAGAAAAAAATTCACCCTCAGCATTCGCCCTTAGCTCTTGTAGAACAGCATTCGCCCTGCATTCGCCCTCAGCGTTCGCCCTCAGCTCTTTCAGAACAACATTCACCCTTAGCTCTTGCAAAATGGTAAGTTCTTACTGCAGGCCCTTCCTCCTATAGTAGGGTTGACTCTATTTGGGTTTTTTTGGTCAATTCCATTGGATTGTGTTAGGCTGTAGGGTTCTCTCTAGATGTCTTCCAATGTTCTTTTGGATGAGTTTCAAAGAGGATGTGTAAGATGTGTTTGTGCTTGCATGAATTTGACTCCACCAGTTTCATGAAGTTTAAGCTATGGATTTTAGTTCGAAAAACTCATCCATCTCAACACCCAGTAACGAATTTCCCTTGGTTTGATCTATATTGAAGGTGAAGTGCAAAGTGGTAGAGAATGGGAGATCGAAATTCATCAACTTTATCACAAGGGTAGTACTCCAGATTGAAAGTGATGAGCTTTAGTTCTCAAGATTTGGGGATTTTCTGATATTTGGGGATTTTCTGATGACATACCAAAGGTCACATCCATACAACCATATCAAGGTCAATGTTGAGATCATTCTCATATAGATATAGGTCACTGATATATAGGGTTAATATCATCATCACTATCCATGGAAATCGAATGGTTACAAAATATGTGATTGTGGTTGGCTCATTTATAATTATTACCCATTTACAGTAGAGCACAGAAACACTAAATATGGCCCGAGCAGAGCCTTTACAACAGGAAATGGAATTGCAGCTGCTTCATCAATAACCAATAGCTCCACTTGAGAAAAAATTTCATAATCTTGGGGCTGGATATACTGCAGAGCAAACAATTGTAGTTATCATTCATGCTGCAATATATTAATATAATTTTTACTTTGAACTAAAGAAAGGGAAACAAGCAAATGCTAGCCATCATACAATGCTTTGACATAAGAGTTTTGAGTGACATACTTGAAAAAAAGAACTCATCCACTGATATTTATAATCATTTGAGTTATTCAAGTTAAACACAATGTCAAGAATCAAGATTCAATACCCTCTATTATCTTCATCACCCAATACAAGATTTAAATTTTTCCCAAAGAAACGCTTATTAAATTGGTAGCCATTATTTCTCCTTGCTTTAAAAACCCTACATTTAAATGAAAACAAGCATTGAATTTCAACTACAAAAATCTATTAGTGTTCAAATGTACATGTGTGCATCACTTGTGTAGGGTATTCCTTTTCCACTTTCACATTATCCAAGAATGTGTGCAGTATAGTTCATATTTTTTGTGATTTATATTATCTTGAAAAAGGAAAGATAAATTATTTCCCATGGAAAAAGAAGGTTTTCCCTTTTTACTACTAGAAATGGTACAACAAAGTTCCATTTCTACACGAAACTCCTATGAAACAGGAACCAAATAAAGGCCATGTCCTCAATGGACATCATTTGGCTTTGAAAATGACCATTGCACCGTGTTGTTTCTTATATTACATCACGATAGTTTCTTAGGTCATTTCTTGTTTCTTGAGATGAAAAACAACCAAAGAAATTGTGAAGATCCTTTCAATAAATAAATGACCATTTCTCAATCATATCTCAACTATTTTTTATTTTATTCAGTGGTTTCTTACTTTGAGAGAAATTTGACACTTTTATAAGGAATATAACATAAAAACACAAAATGAGAAGGAATTGATGAGGTAGATGACCTTTAGTTGTTGTCAATTAAGAATTGATAATACACGATGAATGTTCTGTACTACAAACTAGATTCCTTCCTGGAGTTAAGACATAGAGTATTGAATCAAATTTGTAGTTTCTAACTTCTTGTATTGGTTCATCAATCTTGAAATTCAGACATTGCATGTCTTCATTGCTTCATGTTTGAATAATTTGCATTATATCGTACAATAGGAAATTAGGAATTATGATTATTGTTACTTTATGGATCTGTTAAGTTAATTTTAAGTTTGCATGGTTTAGTGTGAAATTATGCTTGTGTGCCCCTAGGCTCAGGTGAAGGAATGCCAAGGACTGAGAACCATATTTTTTAAATGGTATTGTTTCTTATACCCAAAAACCCCTCAACATCACTTCTTATTAGTGCTTAACAATAGTGTTGTAAAAAATTTGAGAATTGATATAGCAAAATCTCGCACTTCTCAAGATAAATTCCTAAATTTAAAGTGTGATACCATGTGTAATTCAATAGCCCCATTGTCACCTCACCGACCTCTTTTCACTTCGGGCTAGCTCTCCTCCAACTCAAGGGGGGTTCTCCCTAGTAGATTTTAGGGATATAATGGCCCAACCAAACCAAGTCAAGAGCCCCCTAACTCTCTATGTTTACTACTATCAATCAAAATATTGAACAATAGGGTCAGACATGCATCCTGAAGATAAAATTGCTAGGGTATTTTTGGGTAATTTCAAAGGGAAAGTCCCCAAACACATATAATCAAGGAATTCTAATGTGATTTCAAACATTAAATATCAACAAAATTGTTTAAAGGATATTGAAAGGAAAAAGGTGATGGAAGATAGAAAGTGCCTTACTTAAATGCTCTAAGGATTTTTCAATAGTTGCTCCAAAAGCTTCACTTCAAGGCCCTTCAAGATCGTCTCCAACAATGTTATACCATCAGCTTCAACAATTTTGCTCCAAAAATGTCCTCAAGGTCTTCACAACAAGTTTACTAGAAGTTGCTCCAACAATATATTCAATAAGGTCTTCATTGTCAACTCGTCTCTTGTTTGGGCGCCTTAATGTGCAATGACATGTTTCCAGGACTAAATTCAATGCAAGGCATATTTGAAACTCTAACTTTGTCTTCTGATGTCTTACTAGAAATTATTTCAGTTTTCATTTTGTGTTTTCAAGTTAGATATTGTTTTCAAGTTTTTACATTTATAATTTTATTGCAATGTGGCAGACTGATCAGGGCAGTACAGGAACAACCCCAAGACGGGATGATCGCAGAAAGAGGCCAGCGGAAGAACATGTAAAGTGCTAGCATTGCTCTATCTTCAGGTATTTTAGTTATTTACATAATTGAAATAATATTAATTTTTTTCAAATATGCAGACACCTAGCCATGGTACGCCTGATGATTCCCTCTTTGAGGAAGAGCTTTCTTCATCCATATCTCCAGTGCTCTTGTTGCGAAAAAAGGCACGAGATGCAAGGTCGTAATTTAATACTTTGATAGACGTGCCTCAAACACCTGAAACAGAAGAGAGGATAAAACAACTTATGACCCAGCTAGAAACATATCAGGTAATAATAAAAAGTCAAAAGGATATTTTTTTTGTTTTTCATGAGATGAATTGTGATAGTTTGATTTTTAATTTTTACATTGACTAAACTAACAAAAAATTCTTTTGTATGTAGCATTTTCTGGCACTTGCTGAACCTGGTGTTGGTGGTAGTGGGACAGAAGGGCAAGAGATTTCCCAGCAACCCTCTCGTACACCTTCTACTCCTTTCGGTGCCAACCAAGAAACACACCCTGCCCAAGCAGACACCCAGCGAACCGCTGAATGTGTTGGCAGTGATGAGGCTGATATGGCCAACTACATTATTGCATTTCCTGGAGCTACACGCATCAGATCCACAGGGACTATTAATGGCACGTTTTTGGTGAACGATGAAGGTGTCCCTATAAAGCACGTACAACTCCCAGGTAAATTTTAATATTTTAACTATTTCATGTACTCTATCTAAAACATATTTATCATGATTTTTATTTTTAAATTAATGATAATATCTTTTTTTTCTATGTAGGAAACAATGAGTTCTATAGGTTTTTGGAGAGCCATGCGTTGGTAATTTTTGGCCCAACCATATGCACAGGGTGGAATTCCCAGAATTCCAACCTGAAAAAAGAACTTCTAGATTATCTAGAAGCCCTTTTTGGGGTCGGCACATTTGACAGAACAACGGTGGCTCGGGTAGCCGGCAAATATTTGAAATATACCAGGGACACCTATAGGACACAATTGCAATTTAACCCTAGATACGATCATCCTCTCACAGTTCCAGAGAGTGAGTGGAGAGCACTCATCCATGACGGAAAAGAGAAAAGGGCAAAGAAAGAAGGAAAAATGCCAACTGGACCCGCAAGGTAAATTACAACTTTAATTCAATAACTTTAATTTTCTCTATGTCTAAAATAAAAGTGTGCTACGTCATATCTGACTTCAATATTTTGATGCATTAGCCACAAGAATTGTAATTAATTAGCTAAACATCTTATAATTAATTGTATCGCCTTCCAATGTTTTTGTAATCCTATCAAATATGATTAAAAATAAAAAATCTTGTGTAATGTAGGGTGATGACTTTGGAACAGAAACTATAGAGGAAGATAAAAATATCACTTTCCATTTTCGCTATCAAGCCATAGTTGAACGTCGCAGAAGCTTGGGGCAGGTCCCAAGATCCAGAATGCCTGATAAGGTAAAACATTAACCTTTCAATATGTTTGTTTTCGTCCATAAATTTAATGTCTAACAACTTTGTTTAGATCGGGGGAGCAACACTACTGAAGAGGAAAATAACTCAGTTTTAGAGCCAGATGTAGATGATCCTCACGTGAAACCTGATCATTGTAGTGGGGACCAGGCCGACAATGCTACTATCAGTGAGGGTCGTGACGGTAATTAATTTCCACTTATGATTTTTTCTAATTATACCTTGATGGTTGTCCTTATAACATTTTTTTTTTAAATGACAGATAATGTTTCCCTTGAGGATCTTATCACCAGAGAGGAAGACAGGGAAACAGTCCCAACGGCGACAACTGGTGCACCAGGTAAATAATCTCATTGCAATTTTTTTTATTAATATTTCCGAACTAGTTCAATGATATTTAAAAAATGACAATTAAAATTTAATATTATTTGTTTTTGTAGGTGATGCCCCGTCACTTGATGAGACCAGACATCGTGACTACGTAACTAGGTCAACAGTGCGGGTCGAAAGGCACGAAACAGGAGCAGAGCACGATGATATTGATGATGTAATTAGGAGCTTTAGAAATAGGAAGAAGAAAAATAAAATTTGATAATGTAAAATATTTTATTATTATAAGACAAACGTTACCATACTTGGAACGTTTTTTGCGTTATATAAAAAACTCATTTATCATACTATTTTTATGTCAAGCATTAATTTCAATGTTTCCTTGTGTACTTTTTGTTGAATTGTTTTTTTATTAGTTATTGATTTTTTTTTTTATGCTCATGAAAGTAAAAAATGAAATATAGATTTGGTATTGGGGAATTGAGAGTGATGTGAAGGGGGGGGGGGGAGGGGCCATAAGAGCTTCCACCTTCATGTGGTTGGCCCTGTTTAGTAGAGAATAATTTATTGGAGCGATTTAATCTTGGGGAAAACCTCCCTCGATCCAGTGTAGCAACAAAAAAGTCACTATTGACTTAGTTGCTACTCTTTCAGATCTTGGGAGGCTTGTTCCAAGTTCATGCGACTCCAATAAATTTTTCTTGAAACAAAGAGGAGCTTATTCAGGTATGTTTTAACATTTTCAACATATGTTCTAACATTATCATAAGAATGCATCTTAGAGTAAAAAATACTACATCAATTACTTTTATTTATTGTATAGATAATGATGGATTTTGATTGACTTGGCAGTGCAGGTACAAATCCTCTTGCATCATGAGCAATACAACTTGTCAACCAGGGTCATGTCCAGGATATTTTTGCTTGTGCGCTTGACCGGGTTCGTAATGTCACATTTTGTAAGTTCCTTTACAGTTCATAATTCAATATTAAGCTTGTTCATGATTATTATCTAGGTTTTTTGTATGTGTTTTTTCATCTATTTGATTGTAAGCAACTCTGCATGTTTTCTGTTGTTCACTATGATTTCTCCCATTACCACTCCCAGGATGAATCCGACTTTATTGTTACATAGGTTACTTTATTGTTACTATGATTTCTCCATTTACGATTTCATAGGTTACATCATGTAAAGTTGTCAATCTCAGGTTGGTGATGAGTTTTAGTTCTCCAGATTTGGGGCTTTTCTGATATTTTCTCCCTCATGTCATTCATGCATCACCTCGTTGTTTGAGCATGCCAATTCTTCCCAACTATCTTTATATGTCTATAATTTTGGAATTTGATTTAAAAAACTAGTACCCAACTTTGAGTTCAACTGGTGTTCGTGTAAGGTTGTTTGAGCTTTGGGAAATATTGTTGGAGACTCTGCAAAATTTAGGGATCTTTCCCTTAGTCATGGAGCTCTGAGGTAGGTTCTTACCCAGTTGAATGATACTGCCAGACTTTCAATGATAAGAAATGCTACATGGGCTCTGTCAAATTTTTGTTGTGACGTAAACCCCAACCACTATTCGAACAGGTAAGCAGAATACATTTTCTGCCTCTTCTTCTTAGTTCGCAGATACTGTGGATTTTTTTTTTAAATCTTGGTGCTTGGTAGATTTGGACGTAATATGAACCTAGGCTCTTGTTCATTACAATGACTCTGTCATCAGGTTTTAGAAAATTCTCAGAAATTTGGGTTTCACAAGGGGATTACCCTTGCTTACAATTATTGATTATCAATCACATTCAAAAAAAGTCTTTCGTAGCATTGTTGAGCTCTTTGTAGGTGAATTTCTGAGGCAATTTCACAATAGTTGAACTAAATTTGTCTGTCCTTTTCAATACTCTGCACTTGTGATAGAACCAGACAAACAATCTAGTGGCCAATGCAACAACAAAAACACCTCCTGTTGCAATGCCTGCAATTCACCCTCTCTGCACGCATGAATGACTATGGCACCCTCTTTTGTGAATAGGTACTGGAGCTGAAGGTACTGGTTTCGAATAGGATCGTGGAATTCAACATCCAAAATAGTATCAAATTCCACTGCAATAGTATTCCCCGGCGAGGGCAACAGTTCATTGAGACCTATTGGACTCATCACCCCCAAATAGCCTCCAGGGCTACCCAGAGTGTGATCATCTTTGTTGCTGAGTATATTTTTATTTTTTTAGTGAGAGTTTAGGGTTTCTCTAACATAGCTTCAGAAATCTGATTCAGTGCCTGCTTGAATATCGTCACATAATACTCATGGTTTGGATTGATGAGCATGTTCTGAATGGTTGGTTGATTCATAAGAACCACCCATATAGTCATCTTGAGATATTTCAGAAGTTTTCTTGGGTTTCCTTTTTCACCGTTTCTAGTGGGTGGGATGGTGTGAGGTGATCCATCAATACTGGTGCTCTTGTAGTAGGGAATTTGTTTTTGGGGATATAAAGGAGCATTTGATGTAGATATCCCATTGGATGAATTCATAGATGGGCACGAGAGGTCAAGAATTTAAATTAAAAATATGCAACCTCTAGCATGGCAACCTGAAGGCCGTGAGAGACACTGGTTAAAGATTGTTTTGTGCTGGCCTTAATATAGTCGTGATTTCTTTCTATTATCTTAATGAAAATATATAGTCTGGTCTCATTAAAATGAGGATTGTGGTTGTATTTCTCTTTGGTTGTTTCTCTCTTAATGCTCCAGAAGTTGCCAAAAATTGCGATAGTTGTTTAGTTTGCCTGTTACAACTTAAAAGTGGTTTTTAGCAATGGGAGTCATGTTTTTTAAGGTTCATACTAATATGAAGATCTTGTAATTATATATTCAGGATAAGAGAAGATGGCCTCTGCTTTGGGCAGTATGACAACAATTTCCACATCTACCTCATTGGGTAACAATGGAAAGGGGAAGAATTTGGGTGCAATGTTTGATAATTATGGTAGACAATTGTCTTCTCTTTCAGTTTTTTCACCCATTTCCTTTAATCGCTCAAGCAGAAGAGGGACTCTGAGATTACGTGATAAAGAGAAAGTAGTTAATACAAGAGCTATGGAAAAGGAGTTGTACTTCAACAAGGATGGCTCAGTGACACAAAAAATTGCAGGTCAGAGAAAAAATTATGTTTAAAGGAAGGTCACCTGCACGTGAAACTTCACTGCGGTGGCTCTTTCCTTGTCCACTTATATTCGATTTTAATGTGTTATTTTAATTTTTCATGGAGGGTTGTTTTGGCATATGGTCTAGCATTCAATTGCACACTTACTGAAATCATTGTCAATTTGTCTTGCAGGCGGTGTGAACAAACTTGTTGATCTTGTTGGAGTCACCCCTGGGGCAAAGGGAAAAATGTTGTCTTGGAGAGCAAGCATGGTTCTCCGAAAATATTTAATGATGGTGTGATAGTAGCTAAGGAGGTAATTTGTAGATGTGTGCTCTGGTTTTCTTTTTAACGTTGTATTAGTTCCCCCTCTTAAATGTCTTAGATTTGGTAGGCATAATTTGAAAACTCAAGGTGAAAGGAAACATATTTGTTACCCAGTGGTCTACTTGGCCTATGGACTAGCCACATTAGATTAATGCATAAAGCTTTTCACAACAATAAAAGGAAAGGGTTATGGCTGAGTCAAATTTTATTGTTATTGACAGTGTAATGAAATGTATCTCAATGCTATGGTTTTGGCATTTTTATTGGTTGAATTAGAGGACCCAGTTGAAAATATTGGGGCCAAGTTGGTAAGGCAAGCTGCGGAAAAGACAAATGATTTAGCTGGGGATGGAACCACAACATCTGTTGTTCTTGCACATGTTGGAATATTGAAAAATTCCATAACAATGAATGGAGAATAAATCTCCCTTCCTCTAACACAAAGAAAACAAAAATTTCTTTGACAGGAGACAAACTTTCAATACTTTGAAAACAAACTTCTATTCCCTTCAATAACTCAAAAAAAACTATTACACTTCTTCCTCACTAAGAGGAATTACAAAATTATGACTGCTAAAAAACGCAGTACATAAAACCAACTCACTGTTTGTTCAAAACAAACATACTCTGTCTCTAAAACACTCTGCTGTGTTTTTCACTTTCGCACTACTGTGCATACACACTTAAAAAGTTACACTCAATCTTTCACTTTTTACACACTGTTGTGTAATAAAAAATTTACGTACTGTCTATAAAAAAAACCACCAAGCTTTTTTGTCCTTTTTATTTTTATATGCCGTAACATATAAAACATATTATAATAAACCCTCTTTAAAAAAAAAAAAATTAAAACTAAATTCTATGGCCCACCTTTCATTTCGCATATGATATATATATAACATATGTTTAAAACATATGTATATATTAAATCATACATAAAATTAAACTATCAAACATTAAAGAACCCTTTTTGTCGGACTTCAAAAGTCTGAATAGATTGAATTTCAAACCAAATTCGCGTTCCAAAATGGGATGCTGACGTCTGCCTTATTTGTAACGTGAATTCTCAATCCAATGTGCCTTATAAAAAAATCAGGTCCGGTTTTCAGGTTTTCAGATTCCCTTCAATTTCATGTGATCCAATATTAATGCTCCACATGTCCTCCTTTTGAATTTACAAAACTGGCGGGTAAATTTCTGTTTTTTTAATTTCTGGTTGGTGAATTGCATTAATGCTGGTTGTTGTTTTTAAATACAATCCTGTACAGAAATATGGTTGCGGCCGTCTACAAAAAAAACTTGCAGGAATTTTAAATGTTGAATTAAATTTCTGGATGCCGTGCAAGCAACCTCCAAAAAAAATGTTGTTGTTGCATCCGTCCTTCTGCTGCAGCATTTGAAGTTAAAATTCAACAGCACAGGGTTTAATATGTGAGGGTGTAAAGGTAACTTTTTGTCGATAGTATTGGATTAAGATCATCTATTAATTTTTGTAGGGTCTTATGGTGTTTGGTTTTTTAGTTTTGGGTTTGGCTTATTGAGTCTAAGATAGTTTTTGAGTGAAAAAATTACTATCAGGTATTAAAAAAAATTGGTTCTTTTGTCAAAATTTATGAGCTTGTTAGGAAATACAAAACTGACAATGGTTGTATCTTAAATTTGTGGAAAATAATTTGAAATGAAACCTTTTTGTTTAGGTTGTTGCAGCAGGTGCAAACCCCATTCAAATTACTAGGGGCATTGACAAGAGAATAAAGGCCCTTGTTTCGGAACTCAAAATTTTGTCAAAGGAGGTAAACGCTTGCCTTTTGAGTAAGATGGTTTTCCTTTTTGCTGATGGTTTGGTGTATCTAAATGAATTAGTTGCCTAAGGTATTTTTGCTTGCAAACTCCTTTTCATTTTTCATACAGTATTGGCCTTGTGGAATACATTTGATTGTGTGGTCTTGTTAGATCTACAACATTTGTAGTTGTTTAGTCTTATGGCCGAGGTGCACTTTTATTATGGAAATAGTTGATGCAATATTATCATTTAATCCTTACTGCAGGGTAGCATGTTGAGAAGTTTCTTGTGAAACATTTGGTATTCAAAATGACACTTGATCCTATACAGCATCATGCACTTGACTTCAAAAATTCATATTCAAAGTGTGCCAGACAATTCTTGCAAAATTTCAAATATTTATGTTGTTTTAAACCATTATCTTTTTCATGTATTGGATGCTGAAAATGTGAAAAAGACTTTGCTATGAAACCAACTGGTGAATAATTTCCAGCAAAAAAACCACTTCCAAGACATGATTTAGAAGTAGAACATATGTACTTATGAAGCATAGAAAGATATCCTTGATGCATTGTCAATGTTTGGATAGGGTTATTTTTGGAGAAAATAACTCCTTATTCCTAGAATAGTGATCTTAAATACAAGTAAATGCCAGAGAAGAGAGATCATCGTGTGACATAAACCTATTAAGAAAAGCGAACAGGGAATGATTATTAATTATGGCATACTAAGTTGTCAGTGATTTTGACTATTTGTCTTTAACATGTAAAAATGTTAAATTCCAAACTTACATCATCATGGTTTGGCATCATGAGATTGACTAATTGTCCACCATGCTCATAATTTCATTGTTGTATTCATATATATAAACAACGTTTCAAATAATAATAATAAAAGTTCTATAAGAAAAATCCAGACCTCCATGCTGCTACTCCTTGTGAGACAAAGTCAAAATTGCATTACACAATCTGACACATAAGAATCTCCTATATCCCGGTGGTATGTATCCAAATTCTTATAATAGTGTCTTCAAGACTTATGTTGAAATTGCCAATGAGATATTTAAGCAATGAAAGATGGAGCCTTCTTCATTGTTGTATATGTAACAGTCTTTTATTAATATAAATATTGATGGTTTTGTCTTTCTGAAAATGAAATGTAAAAATAATTTATTGTGGTCAATTGAAAAGTTTTTTTTTAAAGCTTTTCATTATGGAAGGGTGACATAGATATATGCCCTTCTAATTGAAATTCAGACCTGCCCTTCAAATTTGATCACTGTGTGGGACCTTAACAAACAATAAAACTATTTTGTCGCGCGTTATATAAAACATATAACAAAACCTTTGTCAAAACTTTAAACGAACTCTTTAGCCATGGGTATTTCATCACGAATTGATCATTTTACCATGTACCTTCTTCTAGAGAAATATTCTTCCACTTGATTAGGTACTTCATAATGGTTATATGTCAAAGAGATACATAATGTTTATCTATAACTTTTTGTGGTTCAAGAATCAACTTTCATTCTTCATCTAATTTTGGAAGTTCTATTTACATTGGCATATATTTTCCCAAAACCTTTTTTAGGCAAGATACATGAAAAACCTTATGAATGCAAGAAGAAGGAAAATATAATTTCTATACCACTTGTGCAATCCTATGAATAATTATTTAGGGCCATAACATTTTTGAGCTAATTCTTTATTCTTCTTTTTCTTGAATGAAGATTTCTTATAATGCTATAATCTAAAAAATACCCAATTACCCTCCTCAAATTATCTTTCACTTCAATGTTGTTCCCCTTGTTTTTTTATCATGTTTCATGTCATTTGAAGGTTTTCCATAATAATTTTCAAATTTTCTTTAGTATTTTCCATATGTGACTTTGTTTCCTATACTTTGGAATTATCTTGCAAAAAGTATGAGATACTAGGAGTTGGATATCCATAAAGGGCCTTAAATGGGGAAATTTTAGTAGATGTGTGATAGGTAGTATCATATTACCATTCTTCCTTGACGAACCCACTTCATCCATTAAGATTGCTTTTCTAAAGAGTAACATTGTAGATAACCTTAAAAACATTTGTTAACTATTTTGTTTGACCATTTGATTATGTTTGATATGTAGAACTCATGGCAGCTAGTGTTTCTCCACTCATATTAAATAATTATTTCCAAAAGTTTCTTGTTACTATTACTTTAGGAAAACCATGAAGACTATGAATTTCTTTCATGGACACTTCTGCCACTTGGCTTATTGTTTATGTACTTTGAGCTCTACAAAAAAAATCTACAAAATTTTTCTATATAAATGACCACAAAAATGTAATACTTACCTTTATATTTCAGTAACCCTATAATAAAGTCTATTGATATATCTTCTAGTCTTTGAATATGTATGTGGAATGGTTGAAGTAACCCTAGAGATTTTACTATCTCTCTTTTATTTATTATGCAAACCTGACCTTCTCTTATAAAATTTTGAATATCTTTCTTCATTCCTTCCAAAAATATATTTTTTGATCCTTTGAGATGTTTTAAGGAACCCTGCGTCCTACCATCAGAGAGACATGGGACTCCTTTAATATTTTTTTATTCAAATATGCTTGCGTGCATAAAAATATTCTACATTTGCACCAAAGTATATCTCTCTTTCACTCCCAATGCTCCATAGAGTTCATCCCATCCTTTATAAATTTTAGTTTTTGTTTAGTACTATTGTCATTTTTCCATTATGGCGAGCTTCTTCTAGCCACCTAGGAATAGAAAATGTAATTGGATATAAATTTGAGGCCTCTTCTATTTTAGAAAGAGCATCATGTACTAAATTTTCCTTACCCTTTTTTCATATTATCTCAAAATTAAAACTTTTCATTTTTTCTCCTCATTTTTGTTAATCTTCTAATGAAAATCATAGCTTCAAAAATACTTTATGCTATCATGGTATATCTTGACTTTAAAGTACCTCCCAATGATATACTATCCCCATTTTTTATTGCATGTAATATTGCTTCCATTTATTTTTCATACGTAGATTTCACTAAATATTTTCTTTGAATTCCTTGCTTTTAAAAGCCAATGATATCCCTTATTGTGTTAATGTTACATAAATTCCTTGTCCTAGTGCCTCACACTCTACTATGAATGTTTTACCAAAAGTAGGTGCAACCGATGTTGGTGTAGAGGACATGGCATCCATTAAAAGAGAGAATGCCAAAGTAGCCTCATCATTCCATATAAATGATATTTTCTTCAAGAGATATGTGAGTGGACTTGAAATGCATGCATAATTCTTAAGAAATTATCAATAATATCATGTAAGTCTAAAAAATCTTCCAAGAACCTTGATTTTCTTAGGAATAGGTCATTTTGTAATAGCTTGCATCTTTTGAGGCTCCAACTTTACTCCTTCCTTTAAAACAATATGAACCAAATACTCGAATTCTTATTTCCCAAAAGCACATTTGGATATTTTTACATAAAAATGATTGTTCTCAATAATTTATATAACTTTTCCACATGTTTAGTGTGGTATTCCCATGATTTATTATAAATATGTGTATTATCAAAGAAAACCAACACAAATTTTATAAGATGGGATTAAACAAAATTGTTCTTAAGTCGAGCCCGCCGGACTTCAAACGGCGATAAACCATAATTCAAACCAAATTCGCGTTCCAAAATAGCCTGCTGACGTCGGCCAATTTTTTGACGCGAAAACCAAATGAATTCTGCCCTAATATTTTTCAGGTCCAAAGTTGCGCTGGCATACGGAGGGAGAGTTGTGACGCGAATTTATTATCAAATTCGCCCAAATATTTTTCGGGTCCGGATTTCCACAGCGCGAGCGACCCAAACAAAGATCCGCTCCAATCAATTTCTGCCACGTGTCCTCAAACAAAAGTTGTCCTCATCAATAAAAACCCACCACCCTTTTGAATTTGTAAATAAAACAAATTGCGTCTGCATCATTTTCATTGTTCCGTGCGCTAGCCAGTATTCCATGCAACAAAATTAAAAAACCAACTGTTAACGCTTATTGACCGTTACCTTGCGGAAGAGAATTGAAGCCAAGTATTTCAGGGTTCTTCTGTCATAACCAACGCCTGTTTAAACACATTTCATTTCCTGTAAATAGGTATTTATTCCAATTCCCCACTAAACTCTATAAAAAATCCTGGTTTTAGTTTTAATTCTGCACTAAGGTCTGAAAAGAAGTTCAGTTTGGTATTTTTCATTCCCAGAACTGCAATTATATTCCCAAAACTGGTAATTGTGCCCCTTTTCCACAAAAACCCTGAAATTCCATTTCTAAATCCACAAGAACTAGAAATGGAAGTTCCTGTAGCTCTGAATGTTGTGCCCATCAATGCCCCTCACAAGGACTTGGATTATTTGCCTTTGGCCGATATGGATTTTCAAATTAAGGACTTGCGTCTCAATGAGAATCCTCTTCGAATATTTTTCCGCTGCAGAGACAATTATTTGAATGGTTCTGACATCTTTCTGCCACGTGTCCTCAAACAAAAGTTGTCCTGTTCCCAGATGCGGGTGCATTCGATGGCGTTTAAGGTGATGGGACCTGGATGTGGCGATTTCATATCAATCGCATTAAGTTTTAACGCTGTTCAATTAGCCGATATTTAAGTTCCAAGTTTTTCACATCAAATCGCATTAAGTTTTAACACTGTTCAAGATCGGACCTCCACTCCTGTTAGCGATTCCGCGTGCTCCAATATGATCCAGCCTTCAGCGTTCATTAATGAGAGATTAATTATGATGGGCGTTCTTCGATTGCATTGCAGTCGGGTCGATAAAATGGCGTTCGCTATGGTTTTTCAGACGAGCCACAACCTTTGAATTGTAGATGCTCTCCAGCTGTTGGGTTACACTGCCTGATCACTGTGATGAGAAGGAGAAGTGGCCAGCTAAACTGCTGCTTAGACCTTGGTGCATATCTGCATTTCTCTCGGTCTGGTCTGTGTCTGTCTTCCTCGGTTTCTTGGAATCCCGCTTCTCCATCTTGTCTTGTGCCCACTGCTGAGACTGCACCCATGCCTCGCCTGTGTCAAAGGATGCATTGCCGCAGGGGGAGCACTAGAGGTCAACCCCTGCGCGCTCCCTCCAGCCCCTCAACCGAGTCATCTTCCCAGTCCAGTGATTCTTCCACAGGTCACTATCCAAACACTAGAAGTGGGCAGGGTCGGGTTCTAGGATCTGGCCACCGTATGGGCTCCCCTGCTCCTCATTTCCCCACCACTTCACCTTCTCCCACGACGTGCACTGCACTTTTTTCCTTTAATTTCTCTCTGAATTGCCCACAAATCACAGCTTCAATCACCGTGGTTTTCCGTGAGGAGGCCCAAATGGAGGAATAATGCACCCGTCCGGCGGGTCTGAGCTCAGAAAAATCCGGCCAGCATTTGGGCCTTCAGGAGGGGAGTGGTGGCGTGAATGTGAAGATAGCACCTGGCGATCCTGGACCTTCCGAAGGATGGTGCCGAATCGTCGAGGAACCACCAGAGGAGTAGTTTGGTTAATTTGGTTTTCTTGCTTCGCAGGCCCACTTAATTGGGCATGTTTTAGATTATATTACTGTGCTGGACCTCTGTAATATTTTTTAATTCTGTAAACGTTCAAGACTAGTTTCCCCGTGTGAGGGCAGTCTTCTTTTTTGATTTCTTGATGACAAATTTTCCATAAGTCTGGGCAATGTTTTTGACTAAAGTCATGCTGTAATTTTATTCCCACTGTTAATAGATTAACCTTACTTAGAAAAAAAAAATGTTTCCATGTTTCTATTTTAAACCTGTTTTTTGAAATACAGAGCCATGTTTATATGATTTTTTATAGTCGAAGCGTTGTGAGGTGGTTTATTATATTAATATTTCACGGTCGAATTATGTTCATAACAATTGGAAAAAAAAAATGTTGCCTTGTTTCTATTTTAAACCTGTTTTTTGAAATACAGAGCCATGTTTATATGATTTTTTATAGTCGAAGCGCTGCGGGGTGGTTTATTATATTAATATTTCACGGTCGAATTATGTTCATAACAATTGGAAAAAAAAAATGTTGCCCTGTTTCTATTTTAAACCTGTTTTTTGAAATACAGAGCCATGTTTATATGGTATACGTATTATACTCTTTCTCTGTATATCTACAGGAACCTTTTTGCTATGAACAGGGTGGATGTTGTAGCGGGATACTAATGGAAACAAGCAAGCCTGAACCTTACATCTCGGATGCAACAGATGGTTACCAATTTTGGAATCAAGCGAGCCTGATCTTACAAGCGAGCCTGGGTTTCTGCAGATGGTTTTTATTTCCGGGAACAAGCGAGCCAGAACATACAATCGACCCTGGGTTTATACATATTTTTGCTCTATCATGGATGCTTTTTGTGTGAGGCGTATATCAACAGTACATGTCTCTGCACATTTCCTGTATCCAAAAATGATACTATTTTATGTGTTGACAGGTTATCACTCTGCCTTCAAAACTAGCAATGTTGGTTTATTGATATGGTCTGATGGTCTTTTTATATTTTGGACATATCACACTCCTCACATGATTAGCGTTTTTCTCTGTTCAAGGATTTTGGGTACTTTAATTTGTATTTGGAACAATGGAAGTTGGTACTCTATCTGTTGCTTTACTATTCTACATACTGCTATTTCACTTTCTTATAGATGCCTCGGGCATATTTGGATGCTTTCTCGGATTGTCGATAATCTCCATGTGGACCGTTACTGGGTTTTATATCATGTCCCTGTATGTGACATGGGGTATTTTTCTATCATTGTCTGGGGTGGGACTTCCACTTTTCTGGATGGATATTTGGGTTCCAATCTTCGGATGTGAAAATGTAATGACTTCATGGACTGTTTTACTTCATATAATATATTCAAAACAACATTTTTTCTCTTGTGAAAAAAAAATGATTGTTTATCACTCTGCCTTCAAAACTAGCGATGCTGGTCTATGTTGCTGGTTTATTGATATGGTCTGATGGTCTTTTTATATTTTGGACATATCACACTCCTCACATGATTAACGTTTTTCTCTGTTGCAGGATTTTGGGTACTTTAATTTGTATTTGGAACAATGGACGTCGGTACTCTATCTGTTGCTTTACTATTCTACATACTGCTATTTCACTTTCTTATAGATGCCTCGGGCATATTTGGATGTTTTCTCAGATTGTCAATAATCTCCATCTGGACCGTTACTGGGTTTTATATCAAGTCATTGTATGTGACATGGGGTATTTTTCTATCATTGTCTGGGGTGGGACTTCCACTTTTCTGGATGGATATTTGGGTTCCAATCTTCAGATGTGAAAATGTAATGACTTCATGGTCTGTTTTACTTCATATAATATATTCAAAACAACATTTTTTATCTTGTGAAAAAAAAATGATTGTTTATAGTCGAAGGGTTGCGGGGTGGTTTATTATATTAATATTTCACAGTCGAATTATGTTCATAACAATTGGAAAAAAAAATGTTTCCCTTTTTCTATTTTAAACTTTTTTTTTGAAATACAGAGCCATGTTTATATGATTGTTTATAGTCGAAGCGCTGCGGGGTGGTTTATTATATTATTATTTCACGGTCATTGGAACGCCCACAATTCATAACAAATATTGGAGATTTACTGTCCTGTTTTAAAGTTTCATTTTTTTTTAAAATTGAACCCACCGTCGGTATACCGACACCTTGTAAGCGTCGGAATTGCGACAACTTAAAAACGTCGGAAGAGCAACAATATAAAAACGTTGGACGAGCAACGTTCAAAACGTCGGACCAAATTTCGTTGGAATTGCGACAGTTTACAAACGTTGGAAGAGCGATGTTCAAAACGTTGGACCAAATTTCATCGGAATTGCGACAGTTTAAAAACGTCGGAAGAGCGACGTCCAAAACGTCGGACCACATTTCGTCGGAATTGCGACAGTTTACAAACGTCGGAAGAGCGACGTTCAAAACATCGGACCACATTTCGTCGGAATTGCGACAATTTAAAAACGTCAGAAGAGCGACGTTCAAAACGTCGGACCACATTTCATCGGAATTGCGACAGTTTACAAACATCGGAAGTGCGATGGTTTGGGAAACGTCAGAAGAGAGACGCTTGTTTGGAAGTGATGGAAAAAGTGTCGGTAGTGCGACACTTTGTAAGTGTGTCGGAATTGCGACATAATGGCAAACCACGTTTTTCCCATCCTCGAACCGTCGCTCTTGCGACGACTATGTGTCGGAATAGCGATGAATTGGCCAAATTTTCTAGTGAAAGATGTCAGATAATGGAGTGCAGATCTGAGTTGGGAGCAGTGCAGATGACATAGATGCAGAGTCAATAGCAACACAGAGTTTTCAGTAGACAGTGCAGTAAATAGTAGCAGTTAGGGACTCTGATGACAGATGCATCATACTGATTTAGTTTGGATCCTTTTCAGTTTCAGAAATTGCATGAGAAACAACACTAGAGATAAGTGTTGCATGGAGAACATTCCAAATGTATAGGATCGATATATATTGAATTCCTTTATTTTTGAGATGAAGTTTTGAAAATTGCAACAATAAATATTTAAAATGGCACCCAAGGGGGCTTCTGATTTAATTTTCCCTTAATTAAATTGGAAGATAATTTTTAATTTCATCTCATGACAACTTGTATTAGTTAACTGAGTCATGAATACTTAAAAAACTTATGAAATTCGAGTTGAGGGTCAGAGAGGAGGCATGTAGATTTATCCCATGATTTTAGGGGGTCCAGTAACAGTTATTTGTGAGTTGTAATTAGTTAACTCAATTTTTTGAGTTCAAATAAGTTTAAATAGTTCTAACTGAGTGATAAGCTAGTGAGAGGTCCAGTGAATTAAATATGATTTAATTCACATGCAGTGATCAATCATTTAACTAATAACTCACTATAAATAGATGTTTCATGTCAGTTGTGAGAAAGACCCAGTTGAGATTGGATTTAATGGGAAGTATACTATCAGTTGTATAATTAGAAAATTGTACAAGTAGTGCATGCAGTCAGAAGAAGGCCTAAAATAAATCATTCCTTAATTAGAGAAAATTTCATATAAAATGAGGAATGAAGGCACAAGTTTAGTCATTGTTTTGGTGAGCACAAGTTGGTGAGACCAAGTAATCAGAAGCACAAGTTTGTGCGTGGAGCTTGTGAGAGAAAGGTGTGCAAGAGAAGCTTGTGCATAGGTTGGTAGTAAGAAAATCAGTAGAGTGCAGAGGTTTCTTACGAAGAGAAATAACATTGTATTTTTTCATGGTATTAACTTTATGAAATATACAGATAGTAGGCTTTTGAGTAGTTTCTTTCCCAAGATACATCTTGTGTTGTGCGATTGATAATTTCTTTCTCTTACATTTTATGTGATTGTGCAATCGTATTTGGTTTCCAAAAACTTAGAGAAGGATTCTGTATTTTGTTTTATTAAATTACAAGATCAAATTGAATCCATTTGGATAATTTCTACAGGACTCACATCTAATGAAAGGTTTTCCTTCATTCATCTTCTAAGAATATATAAGGATTTATTTTCTTGGAATTATGATGATCTCAAAATCTATGACACATCCATCATTCAGCATACCATTCCCATGCTACCAGATGCAAAACTGATTCAACAAAAACTTAGAAAGATTCGTCCTAACTTGGAAAATTAGATCAAGAATGAGTTTTAAAAGCTTCTTAATTCCAAAATAAATTTTCCAGTTAGACATTCTAAGTGGGTTTCAAATCTTGTATATGTTAGGAAAAATAATGGATATATCTACATTTGTATAGATTTTATAAATTTTAAGAAGGCATGTGATAAGGATAATTTTCCACTGCTCCCAATGGAACAAATTCTACAATATGTTATTGGATCTGAGCTAATTTCTTTTCTAGATGGATTTCAGGTTATAATCAAATCCTTGTACATCCATAATAAATTCTTAAGACCACATTCAAAACTAAATGGGGAATGTATGCATATCAAAAAATTCCTGTTGGACTGATAAATGCAGGAGCTACTTTCCAGAGAGCTATGGACATCGATTTTAGAGGTTTGATTAACAAAAAAATTGTAGTATACTTATATGATATTACAATTTATTCCAAAAAGAGAAATAATCATTTTCATGATTTGAAGCAAATCTTTGAAAGGTGTAAAGGATATGGAATCTACTTAAATCCTCAAAAGTCATTTTTTTCTCTTAGCGAAGGAAGACTTCTAGGTTTTATCATTTCCAAAGAGGGAATCTGCTTAGATCCAGGGAGAATTAAGGTGATTTATGAAATCCCCTTACCACAAAATGAAAGCAATGCAATCCTTCCATGTTAAAATCAATTTCGTCAAAATTTTTGTGCCAAAGGTTTCACAAATTGTTCTACCTTTACAGACTATGATCAAGAAGAATTCAATTTTCAAATGGGGAAATGTTGAAAAAGAAGAATTTGAATCAATAAAACAAGAAATCATAGATTCTCCTTCTTTTTAACTCCTAATTTTTCTAAAGAATTTGTTTTGTACACTTTTGCTTCTAAGCAATCCTATGCAGCAATGTTGACACAACCCACTGAACAAAAATTTGAAGCTCTGATTTCTTTCTTTAGTTATAACTTACAGGAAGTCGAGTTAAATTACTCAGAGGTGGAAAAGAAAGAATTTGCAATTTTAAATTGGATTAAGCATTTCCTACCTTTCCTCTTAAAAACTCATACAAAATTAATTGTCCCCTTCCTAGCAGTCAGACAATTGCTTATCCAAAAATAATTTGGGGAAAAAAGGGCTAATTGGGTCATTGCATTGCAATAATATGACCTTGAAATAAAACCTGCTAAAATAGTAAGAGGTCAATGTTTTTGCATATTGATTACTGGACCTCATGATACATCATCTGATGAAGATTTTGGTACTATTGTCCAAATCACAAAGGTATTTTCCATCGACAGCGAATCTCAGTATGCCGATTTAATATTTTATTTAAAAAATGGTTATGCCCCATCTAAACTCAATTATAAGAGACAAAGAACCCTAATACTAAAATATAATCAGTACCAACTCATTGAATGATGTTTTATTTAGAAAGAATTATGATTACCTTATGTTAGTATGCTTAGAAAAACCTAATCAGAAAATGTTTTGCATGAGCTACACAATGGACCAGCAGGTGGACATTATAGTGGAGACACCACTGCTCATAGGATCTTGCATGTTGGTTATTATTGGACAAATTGATTTAAGGATACTCATTCTTATGCCAGAAAATGTAATTTTTTCCAAACTGATACAGGGAGACAAAAGAAACCAACCCTACCTTTGCAACCAGCTAACATTGAACAACCCTTTGAGCAATGGGGCTTGGACATCATAGGTGATATCATTCCTCATTCATCCAAATAGCATAAATACATCTTAACTACTACGGATTAATTTACGAAATGGGTGGAATAAATACCTTTAAATGTGGCAAATTCTGAAAGCATTGTCGAAATTATTAAACAATTAATTATCACCAAGTTTGGCCTTCCTCATGCCCTTATTTTTGACAATGCCTCTTATTTTTTCAGAAACACCATAAGTGAATTTTCTCTCAAAAGAGGATTCAAACTATAATTTTTTGCAAATTACTACCCACAGGGGAATGGTCTAGTAGAATCTACCAATAAAAACCTCATAAGAATCATCAAACGAACAATTGACCAAAATCAAATAAATTGGCACAAAGCTTTAATGTTTGATTTATGGGCTGATAGAATCACTCAGAAGACCTCTATATGTACTTCCCCCTTTCATTTAGTGTATGGGAAAGAAGTTATCCTGCCTCCTAATTTGGCTCTTCCCTCACTATCCCTAGTGAAATTTATTGAAGAAAAACTTCCATCTACTTTACAATTAAGAATGTCCCAAATCCTTAAGCTAGAAGAAGAAAGAAACAAAGCCAAATAGGTCCATGTTCATCATCATAAAATTTTCAATTCTTCATTTGATGCAAGTTCAGTTAATAATATTTTTTTTTGAAATTGGATATTTAGTGCTAAAATGGGATAAGGCCCATGAAGAAAAAGGAAAACACACTAAATTCCAAAAATTGTGGCTTGGGCCATTTCAGATCATTGAGAAACTAGGTCCATCAAGCTTTATTTTGCAATATCTACAGGGAAAGAGAGATTCTCTTCCTGTTAATGGACTAATTCTCAAAAAATACTTTTCTTAAAGAGAACTCGTTCTGATGTAAATATGTAGATAATCATATGTATGTATCAGTGTCTTTTAGCCCTAGTTGTTTGGTAATGCACTTTTGACTTCACATTGGTTTCATTGTGGTCTCTCATTATTTTTGAAGCTTGACTCGTTAAGGAAGAAGTATGGAAAAGATATATTTATAGATTGAAATTTAGTATTGCACTTATCATAAATCTTTGAAATCTTACATATCCATTAAATTTTAAAACCTCGTAACTTGAAACTTTAAAAAGATCTACTTTCCCTATGATTGGTCATAAAAGGTTTTCTTTAAAAAGTGAAGACTATTTAGAAACTTTAGCATATTTTGACTCCAATTTTCATCCATAAATCTTGAGTAAATTTACCTCCCCATCCACTAATAGTAAATTTTTAGAGTGTAATTCAAAAGTATGTAAAACTTAGAAGATAAGAGGTCTCATTACGAGCCTACTTACCATGATCATGGGAAACTAATGATGTTATCATTATCATAACTGGTCACCAAACCAGGATAATGGCTTGTAGTTCTATAACAAATAAGAGGTCTCATCACGATCTGACTTGTTCAACATCATTATAACTTGTGAATGGAATTGTCATCATCTGGTCACTAAGCCAGGATAGTGTCTTCTAAGTTACTCTAAAAGAAAACTTAAAAGAAAAAATAATTCCTCTAAGGATATTACTATAATTGGATGGGATAACGGTTCATTTTCGGTTAAATGGTAACCCTAACGAGGCTATGGATGCCTACTAGCAGCAATGGCTATACCAGTGACAATTTTTTCTATTTTAAAACACTAAGTTTCATTATTATTCTACTTTATCTTTACAAATGATTAATGACTGACATAGACAATAAATATTTTTATCTATAACAAGTTTCAAGAATTTTACAGAGTAATGAGTTCTTTGGTATTCATAGTTATCCTTATCAATCTAAATTGCAAAATATTTTTATCCTTCTAATTTTTCTTTGATAATTTTTAATTTAATCTATTATTAAAGAGATAATTGCTTCACCCAGTGTGTCACCAATTGTTGTATTACTCAAAAACCCCCCATTATAGTTAATAGTAGAACTAATAAATAATGGGGACTCTTTTGAAGCTTAGATAAAATCTCGTAGTTTTAAAAATAAAATAAGACAATGTTATCTTTGAGTCACCAAAAATATGTCTAAATGAGAAAAATCCCTTATCGGAACCTTCATATCAGAGTTTAGGATCACAATGTAATATTCATAAATAAGCCACCTTTAGGATTTTACTAAAAATGCTTTATCGGGAATAATTTATAAGAAATATTTCAAAGGATTATAGAAGATCTCATAAATAAATATCTGATACGAGACCTATAATTAAAGTTTCAACTATATTTTAAAGCTTGAAATAATAAAGTGCTTCTTATTGAATACAATAATCAAAGGCTTGACCCCACAGGATTGTCACGTGGCATTTCGGAGTTTTCATGTCGGGACTTTTCATATGAACACCACATAGAAACCTACGATATTCCAATCCTTCGATCTCTGATATTTCCTATAGACTCATTCCTCCAACCTTCGATACTTCCTATCACTCATTCCTCCGATCTCTTATATTTACTATAGACTCATTCCTCCAACCTCCGATACTTCCTATCGCTCATTCCTCTGATCCCTGATATTCCATATCGTCGATTCTCTAATAAACCTCCCATTTCCATATCGGAAGTTCCATATCGCAATTCCCATATCAGAACTTCTTATCGGGTGTCACTCCTTTAAAAACCCAATATAAAATCTCTGATACGGAACCTCTGATAACACTTCTCGCTCATGTTTTTAGCCGTTACATTTTTAAATCCTATCAGAAGGAAAAGATATCGCGCGTTTCAAATATGTAACTATATGAATTCTCCGATAAAAACCTTCGATGTGATGACATGTATAAAATCCCATGTGAACCCATGTTTCATCATTTAATATCCAAATGCATTGCATTAATGATTTCAAAGTTCTAAATGATTTGGTTATTATAGCTTGTTGTCACTGGATTTTTCTCATAAATGCACGAATTGATATGAATTGGGTTATTTTCTCTAAGAAATTCTGCAATTAAGAAATTTTTTGCTTATCCTCGTGTTTTCTCTTCACAAGCTAGTCCCCATAAACAAAAATCACTAGAAATGTCTAAGGCAGCTAAAGCTAAGAAGAAATTTGCAGGTCAACAATAGTCGGTTCCTCCTCCACCTGAGACTACTGAAATTCTTACACTATTTTCAAATACAACATATAATCCATATGCTGGGACCTCCTCATGGGAAGCTATGTATAATATCTTTGAGGATGAAAACCCCAAGGTAGTAGAGATAAAAGTTACAGCTGAAGATTCTACCTCAACCACTGAGTCTACCTAGAAAGATGTTGCAAATTATTTCTTACACAGAATTGTAGCTCGGCCAAAGATATTTCCTTATACAGACATGGTTAAATGGGTCATTGATAATTTTAGTATTTCAGAGAGATTTTTTCTAACTCCAAAGCATATAGTCATTGGGTCATTTACCAACGAAGATTTAAACAAAACGTATAAGTTATCACTGCACCAGAAGAAATGCGACAAATAATTTGTGCAAAAATTCATGAGTGAAAACGAGGACTAATCAGATATCATTAGGCAATGGAGGAGAGATCCCAACAATTACAAGTGTGAGGACAAGGGTATGTATTACATTAATTCTCTTGCCATACCATTCTTCTATATAGTTGCCATGATGTGTAGAATATATGGATATCCCAATACCCATAAATTCTTAGGCCAATGGGTACCAATAATTGATGTTGCCTCATATGGATACATTATGAATTGGGGAACTATATTTTCTGATAGTGTAGAAAACCAAATCCTAGCTTATAGGAAAAAGTGTTGTTTTTCTCAAAATATTGTTGCCTCATTCTACACGAGTTCCTATATAATTGATGATATTTGTTTTACCTCCAATTTTACATCTATGGGATGTAAATAGACCATTGAAGACCCTACACCTATACATATCTATCATGACATCCTCTGGGAATCCAAATTCCAACCTCATTTCTACAAAGTTTTCCAAGGAGTTATGCTACCTAATCACCAAAATGTCTTTGATGAGAAGGCCCCTAGACTTTCCCCTCAATCTCAAAATGATTAATTATCAATAGGGAGATGGTTTGGAGAGGAATCCTTTTCTTATATTTGGATATTTTGCAGTCTTTCCAACCCTCATGTGTTGCCCCTTTATGTTCCTGATAAGCTCTTAGCCCAATAAATAGCTTACCAAAATGTTGGGAATGGCCTCTCAAATGTTTTTAAAGATGCTAAAAAGACGATGTGGCCTACCTTTCCTATTTCCTGTGATGTTTATGCCCTTGAAAATTTCAAGCATGTTGTTCTTGAAATTTCAGAAATCAGACAATTTATGCATTATCTAAACAATTTTGATGATTTATTTGAATCATCTTCTACCTATGCACAGGTTGAGATATTAGCAACAACATAGTTTATTGCTGTAGAATTCACTAAGTTTAATCAATATAGGAATAAAAGGGTAGCTCATTTTACTTTGGGTTTGGTGAGAATTCCTCAAAAAAGTACAGAACATGATAAATCCATGTATGCTTCATTAAAATATATTGATACATCTCTAGCCAAAGAGACAACTTCTTCATCCACTGCACAAACTCAAGAGACTCAATCAGGAAACACACTTGATAAGCTATGGGAAGAATTGAACCAAGCCATAAAAGCAACAGAGCCTTAATATTTGAAGACTCTAGTGCAGGAAAAGACTACACAGACCCTTGAAGGCAAAGGGAAGACTTCGCTCACTACTGAGGCTTCCGATAAAGCTTTGGATATCGATGGTTTAGAAATTATCCCAATATTTCCGACCTATAAGGTCATTTTGAAAATTGAATAAATCCCTCACATTGATGTGTTTTATAGTCATAAGCATATAATTTTGGTCTGAAGACAGAGAAAATAAGGAAATTTAAACAAACGCATGCCTTAGTCCCTGGTAATGCCTCTTTTGAAGTAGTTTAGAAAGATCCTCAAGCAGACCCTACAAGAGATCTCAGCAGGCTCTCACAGTTTGCAAGAGGATATTCTTGTGCTACTATTGACAAAGATTTTGAAGTACAACAGCTCCTAAAAGAGAAAGATGAAAGAATCATGCAGTTAGAACTGGGTCTGGAAAATGAAAAGAAAATTATTGAACAACAGTGGCAAGCACAACTTGTAGAACTCTAAAAGAGTTTCAATGACTTAAATTTTCAACATGAAGCTAAACTGAAAATTAGGGACACTCAAATCCAGGAACTTCAACAGAAGATTGAGCAGTTGTGAACCCTGAGATAACTGAATTTAAGAAAGAGGAAGGAAAACTAAACACCCTCCTTTCTCGACAACAAGTCATTTTCTCCCAGAAATTGGCCACTATCAATGACTTATGAAAATCAAGTGATTCATTAGTGAATCAATTGTTCGAGCTGAGGACATACTATGAATAGGTCGAGGAGAATATTTCTAATTACATATTATGGCAAGACAATGTTGCAGGGAGATCAGCTGATCACCCTAGAATTGAAGAGTCGTAGAAGGATATCGCCTTCAACGAATGGGAAATTAAACTAAAGCATGCAGAAATGGCGATTGTTAGTGCCAGGAACATTTCGAGCAATCTCATTGAATCTATCAATGACAGTCTACTACAAGCAAACTTGATCCAAGAATTCCCTTAAGGTACTTTTCGAGAAGTTAAATTCTTAACCAAATCATGGAAATATTTATGGATAAATAAGGCTGAAAGCATCAATAATTTGTCAAAGGTTGACCTAGAATGCCATTATAATTACTTCATTAAAACTCACAATCAGTGGCTTGTGTTGATTTGTCTCTCCAACACAACTACTCATTTTCTTCCAAAACTCAGCGATGCAATATTCATGGGACATATGCACATCCAGATTTAGCATCCACCCGAATTAAAACCAATAACAGACATATGTTAACTTTGGTAGCAAATGGGAGAACAATCTTCATCTCAGTCATAGTCATATTGTTACAAGTGAAATATATTATTGTATTTTACTTTATTTTAAGGATGGTTTGTTGAAACCACTCCAATATTTTGTGATACTTTACTATATTTGTATTGTCAATAGAAACTATAAATCCCCTTCATGGATATGAATAAGGGATTCTAAATTTTTGCAAGAGAGATTTTGGTTTGCACTACTACAACGTCAAGTAATATTAATAGAAAGCAGAATCACCACTATTTTTTCTCATGAAAAGAGTCAAAATATATCGAGTACTACTATCTATGTATTATTGATGTGTTTATGAGTTGAATGGTTATTTTAATTATTTTTATTCATATATGTTCTTGCAAACAATCAGGAATTTATCACTATTGACGTGTGTGGTTGCAATCTTACAAGTATATACATGAACAACGAAATCTTATATGTGCAAAGAACTTCACCAACTAATTTAATTAACCATTTGATTAAATTAGTTATCATTATATATTTTAAACTCGTAAATTTTTTGATGATCTATATAGTCATGTTATATATGAGATCTTTATAAAGTCACATATACAGAAAAAAATTTCCTGGGTTAGATAGTTTAAGTTTATTTACGCTTTATCGCTTAAGTTCTATTCACATCATTAGCTTATACTTATATATATATATATATATCATCCACATTTCATATATTTATTAAGGAAAATTGGTCCCATAATCCCATTTGGAGCCTCCATTCCAAACGGAAAAGCAGCGGCTTTAAGTTCCCGGTCAGGTGGTTCTCCCTAATGTTGAGGCATAAAATATTGAGCCTACAACAGATAGGAAAGAGACTAGATGGTGTCAAAGTACACAAATGTTTTCCATACCTTATGGCCAAAGGCAAATATAAAAGACACCAAGTATGAATTTGTCCTAAAGTATTACAGTGATCTACACAGATGCATCCAAATGAAGATGTGTTTCTCATACATCTCCTCACTAGGAGTTTCTTATCAATACGTAGTCAAAATCGAGCATAAATTGAAGCAGAGGAATAAGTGGGAGTTTAGTTCTGCAAATACAATGTAGCATAAGCTTGTAAAATACAACACAAACTTGAAAAATAAGGGTTTGAACAAGGAGATCCAACCTCAAGACAACCATCCCAAGTCACAAACAAATAAGGGTAATGGAAAGTTGAAAAAGGACACTGGAAAGTGGTGTGAGTTCCACAAAATCCCTCAACACAACACTAATGAATGTCACTCAAAATAATCATTGTCGGAAAATATTGAAAAAAATGAAATAGACTTTGATTTTGATTTTTATTTAGAGAAGGATAAAGGAAATTGGGTCATCAATGCAGAACCCAGTGCTACCATAGTGAACAAAAATATCCAACTAGAAGAGCTAAAGGATCCTGAAGAGGAGGAGTGCATCTTCCATTCACAAATGTGGGTGAAGGGGACCCATTAAATTTCATCATTGACAATGGGAGCCAAAATAACCTAATATTGATTGATGTCATCAATAGGTTGAAGCTGCCAACTGTGCCACACCTATAAGCATACATCATTGGTTGGTTGAACCATGGACTACACATTTGTTTCAACTAGTAGTGTTTCATGTCCTACGACATCAATCCCTTCAAATATGAGGCATTGTGTGATGTTTCCTCAATTGAAGTTAGTATTTTTTTAGGACAAACTTATATGTAGAAACATCATGTTATTTATGAGTTTCATCCCTATAACGTCATTGTTACTCTAAAAGGACATATTTATAGGATATTATAGGTAGTCCCAACTATTGAAATTTAATTGATCTCAACAAAACAACTCTAGAATGTAATCTCTTAGACTTCAAAGTGTTTTCTCTTTATGGTTTGATCATAAGGTGAAAGGAATATCACTATAAGCTCCATAAGCACTACATGAGGCATATCTACACAATTGAAGCAACTAGACAAGATTGTAGAGACATATATGGAAATATTTTCTCCACCTATGGAGGCACCTCTACACTACTACGTCAAACATTCAATTCCCTTGATAACTGCTGTTCAAGTTTACCTATTCCAATATATAGATTCTCTCTCTTGGAGAATTAATATTAGATTCATGATCTCATCCAAAAGGGCCACATTAGATGGAGATCCTCACCTTGTGAGATTCTAGTTGTGTTGGTGTAGAATAAGGATGGAACATGGAGACTCTTTATTGCTTATATAACCCTAAAAAAAATCATTGTCAAGAACAGATACTTGATCCTCAATATTCAGGATCTTCTTTACCAACTTAAGGCTAACAAGTTCTTTAGCAAGATTGATCTGAAGTCAGACTACCAAGAAGTTCCAATTGAACAAATTAATGTATGGAAGACAACATTTAGATCTAAATAAGGAATTTTTGAGTGGTTGATCATGCCCTTTGGGTTGATTAATGCTCTATAAATTTTCATCAGGATAATGGATTATATCTTATAGTCATTCAAAAAATATTTTTTGGTATTATATTTTGACTACATCCTCATTTTCAACAAAACCTAGGCAGGACATTTGCAACAAATTCAATAGGTCTTAAGAACCCTACGAAAACACAAGTTATATGCTAATATAGAGAAATTCGCGTTTGTTATGCTAAGAATTTAATACATGGGATACATTGTGTATGAGCATGGGGTGCATGTGGACCTAGCTAAGATCTAGGTCATTCAAGATTATCCAGCCTCAATGAATTTAACAAAGCTTTGTAGCTTCTTGGGCCTTGTTAACTTCTACCAAAGGTTCTATTAGGAACTCGAACAATACTGAGAGGGGGGGTGAATCAGTATTGTAGGAATTTAACAACTCTATTTCACTTGCAATGATACTAGAAAAACAAGAAATACTTCAACAATTAATTCAAATGAGAATGAAAATAATCAAGATAACTAGCACAAATAGTACACACATATTCCTTAAAAAAAAATTCAATATATTCACAAGGGAAATATTAAACTTGGTATTACAAATTTCTTTGGCTACAACCAGAGGGAAGAAACTACTCCTTATATTATCATCTACAACTAAAAGGAGCTTCAACCCTTAAGTTTATCATCTATTGCTAAAAGGAGATTCAATCCCTAAATATTTACCAGCAACTACTAGAAGGAGATACGACCCCGGATTTGCAAGCTACAACTTTCTTGACCTCAATGATTCATCTTTCATAAAATTTTGATTCTCAAATAATGAAGCCAACCCTTTTTAATGTAAATCAATTTTTTTTTCACTTCAACCACCATCATCGATACCTTCATCAATATTTTATTATTGAACACACTAGAAATATCACCCATACACACTCTTGATCCTTACTCTTCACTCGTTGCTTTGTAAATTCAAATCTACTTATAAAGAAATTTGGACTATTATTTTTTGAATTGAAATTCAGTTATATTTCACTTTGATCTTTGCCTGAATCTCTTTATTTTTTCCTTTGTCCTGCTTAGAATATGTATTTTGAACTTGCTCTTCAATTCAACAAAATTTTCTCGTTGTTTCCCTGAGAAGAACTGAATTACATTGTTGTTTTACTCAATTCTGGCGAGTTATAGGATTTAGCAGAGGCTCTTCTATTTTTAGTTAGTTCTAACTTTGGTTGAACTCCCAAATATTCCTTTTATTTTTTCCTTGCCACTAACTCGCTACCAACTCACCCATGCCTACATTTTTAAACTTTAGCACTCCTTTTATGTTTGACATAGCTTCCAAATTCATATATATTCTCGAGCGCTTTATTAAAAACACTCATATAAGCTTTCACTAGCTCCTTTTTGTTATAGCCCCAAGGTCCTAACATAATAGCTAATCTTTGCTTGGCTCTCGGTCACTTACTAGCTGTCAACCCATTCAGGCTTAAGATACTAAGCCTTTTTCATCATGCACACGACCCTTTTCCTTGTAACTAGCACATAGGCCCTTGGTCGTAATACAAACAAAAATGGCATGAAACCATGTCTTGGAGCACTTTCCATTTTGTGACGGAGTTGTCACAAGAGGTAATTTTTCCATCTCTTGAGCTCATCATCCAAACCATTTACCTTTGTGCACCTTTTTTTTCCTTCTGAGATGATGTGTTGTGTGGGTCCACCCTGCACCTTACTTGTGCTCATTTCATTGGTCCTACGCTACCAACTATATTGTTGATGTGTCTCGGAGCACTATTAGCCTAGTGGTTCCTCCTTTGCACTCTTAATAATCCTTCCAAGTTCAAGCCTTCAGGATGACATGTCCCTAGAGTACCATTGTCATGCACGTGGACCAATCAAATTCAAGCCAGGCTTGTCTATCTCTAACACCTGCTATGTCTACCCAACACCCATTGATCATTGAGCCTCCTCCTTTGCACATTGTATAAACATTCTAGGATAAGGCCTCCGAGATTATTTCATGCTTATGTCATGAATTCCATGTCGCACCTCCAGGGAAGTGAAACATGTCACCTAGATATGGACTAATAGAGTACTTGAAAATGGAAAATATGCACATTGTGTGTCCTTCGTACTGTCATCATGGGCCAGTAAAAAATTTTCATGCATCCTGTGGCATCCTGAACTTACTCCTTAGCGTGCACCTTTTGAACTCCCTGGCTAAGTTGTCCCATGGGGACCTTTGCTTTGAACTCCATCAATAATTAATTCTTTCCTATGCTCTGTCAGGCCACCTACACCTAAATTGATGTCATCCCAGGTGATCTGCATAGTGAACTTCTATGAATCCCTCTAAGAAAGCACCCATTTGGGTACTCCCACTGAGATGAGCTGTGAATGGGATCCACCAATCGACCAATAAAAAATACTTCTGCCACATTTTTTTCAAGCCACATATGTTCGGCCTATTATTTGGTTTCTCCATTAATTTCTCCACTACGATTAGTTGTGCGCCAAGGGGTCCTCCACCACTAATAGGTCTCCAAATTTGACTTTGGGGGTTCTGAAATTTGACTGAAAATAACTTGTAATCCAGAAGGCCATTTTTTATCTTCCATATACCACTATAAACATATTTTAGATATATATTCATTTGATTGGGTCCCAACTGTGTTTGAAGAGATCTTATGAGCTAGAAATGGATTCAAATTATCTGCATCATCATGAAATTTTCCTTTACCATTCTTTGAGATGATCTTCATTGTTTTTGCATTCTTCTATGTTGTTGCGTTCATCCTCATCACCTTTTCCATCAATGAAAACACATTTATAACATTCTACCCCTTTGGCATTGATGGCAACACCTTGATCAAACAGAATCATCACCATAAATAAATAATAGTGTGCTTCTTGTTTTTCAATCTCCTTTATCTTCTAATTGTTTGGATGTTGCTTCCCTCGAAATGCACTCCTCTTCTGATGTAGCCTTTTTTTTGTGTACTTATCCTTGATTTTATTACCAAGACATTTCCCCTTATCTTTGAAGCTCTTCTTCTATTGTTTGACCACCAATATTACTCCCCTTTTGACATCAATGGGAAAGACATCAACATGCTTCCTTGTCATGTGGATCCTGCGAACCTGATAACTTCATATTTGATATGTTCAATGCTTGTTGGATTATTCCTATTGAAGGAAGATCTAGTTGAGGGAGGCAAGAGTAAAAACTCCCAATCTCTACCTTAAATACTCAAATAGATATCGAGGGAGAGGCTTGGTTAAAATATCATTGACCTACTCTTTTGTAGGCACATACTCTCATTTTACAATCTGATTTGCAACTTTCTCTCTCAAGAAATGATACTTGATTGGAATATGCTTTGTATTGGAGTGAAAAATAGGATTATTTGACATGTTGATGGAATTTGTATTGTTGCAGATAATAGGAATAGGTTGATCATAAAAAACTTATACATCTTGCAAATTCTGCTTGCTTCTTTCTCAACCATGAAACTAGACATTCTCCAAGAAAGAAATCACCACCACTAGTTCTCTTTCGATCATATATATCACCTTCCCAATCAACATCAATATAAATAGTTAGTTAAAAATCATTATATCCTAGGTACCAAATGCCATATTCCATCATGGCTCTGAGATATCTGAGAATCATTTTGGCCACTAGAGGATGGCTTTATCTCGGGGTTTCTTGAAATATTCCAACAATACCAACTTCTTGCATGATGTTTGGCCTTGAGACTGTCAAATATAAAAGGCTACCAATAATAGACCTGTATAAATTATGGTCCAATTTTGGTGATTCATCAGTCTTTCTAAGCTTGCAACGTGTAACCATTGGTGTGCTCACCAACAAACACTCCTCCATGCGACATGCCAACCTTCTTCAATACTTCCATGATATATTTCCTTTGTGACAAAAAAATCCCTTTGGGAGTTTTTCTAATCTTCAATCCAAGGAAATAAGAAAGTTCTCCAAGCATAGACATCTCAAACTATGCCTCCATTCAACTACAAATTGGCATGTTAGTGAATTAGATTCACTGGAAATTATAATATCATCAACATAGACAACCACCACTATTAATTTTCCATCATTAGATTTAACATATAAATTACTATTATTTACGCCTCTTTTGAAACCATACTTGAGAAAATAATTGTCCAACTCGAAATAGCAAGCCTGTTGGGCTTGCTTAAGACCATACAATGCATTTTTTAACTTGCAAACATAATCAATCTAATCTGTCAGTTGAAAACCATTTGTATGCTCAATATAAAATTCTTTCGGCAACTCTCCATTTATAAAAGAATATTTGACATCCATTTGATATATCTTGAATTTCTTGAAACAAGAAAATGCCAAAAACATTCTAATAGCCTCTATTTGAGAAATAAGAGAAAAAGTTTCATCAAAGTCCAGACCTTTGATTTGTGCATAGCCCTTGCACACTAATCGAGCCTTATTTCGGACAAATTTACCACACTCATTCAAATTATTTCTGAAAACCCACTTTGTGCCAATGACATTCTTGTTTTTTGGTTTAGGAACAAGCTCCCAAATCTAATTTTTCTTTATTTGGTCTAGTTCTGCATGCATATATTTTGACCAAATATCATCCTAATTGACTTGTGCAACATCCTTTGGTTCCATCATCAATAAAAAACTTACATGCGCTTAATTAGGGGGATTTAGCAACTTCCTTCTAGTCTGTACACCTATGTTTAAATTACCAACAATTTTATTAGCTAGTGGTGTTTTTCACATACCTTGAAGGATATTTGGCTTGAGTACTAGGGGGGTCTTCATTGTATTCATCTAAAATTGGATCTTTGAACTTATCATCATTTTTTATTGGATTAGGGAAGCTAGTATTTACCAGTTGATTTAATTCAGGTTCAATATATTGATACACTTTGACATTAATATAATCAACAACCTTCTTTGTATTTTTGTTGTAGCACCTACAGCCCTTGCTTTTCTAAGAATATCTAAGAAAAATAACTTCATCAACCCTTGCATCAAACTTACCAACCTTGTCATCATTCTTCTTGATATAGAACTTGCTCCAAAAAAATTGAAATTCTTGACTATTGTGGGCCTGCTATACCAAAGCTCATAGGGATTCGTACCATTATTCGGTCTGAAATGTGCTTTATTAAGAATCATGATTTTTGTGTGAATGGCTTCAGCCCAAAATATTTGTTGAACATTCCTTTTCTCCCATGATTTCTCTCACTAATTGTTGAACAAATATATTTGCTCTGTCTTCTACACCATCTTGTTGTGAAGTATTGGCTATAGTGAACTACCTTGTGATGCCATGCTGCTTGCAATAGTCATCAAAAAATTTTGAGGTAAACCACCTCCATTATCAGACCTTATGCTCTTGATTTTATGGTCAGTCTCATTCTTAGTCATGGGTTTAAAGTCCTTGAACTTCTCGAAATATTTTGATTTTTCTCTGAGAAATTCACAACCCACATCATTTTGCTGGAATCATCAATGATAAGCATGAAATACAATTTACCTATGGGTGGTTGAGTTCTTGATGGTCCACATAAGTCCATATAAACTAGTTGCAATGGCTTGGTTGATGATATCTCCTTGGATTTGAATGGTACTCGAGCTTGCTTACCCAACTGTCAAGACTTGCAAGTAATATTCCCAGGATTTAATAGCTTTGGCGGATCTTTGGCCCAAGTCTCCTATGCCACAACTATCTCTCATCAGTCTTTGAAAAGAAACACTTCTCTGTCTTTTCTTTAGGAAATATACATTGATAAATGTTTTCACATTTTAGCTACAACTTCACCATTACCTATAGACTTGATTTGAAAAATTTTAGCATTGAAAAGCACATCATATCCTTGGTCACACATTTGGGACACACTAAGAAAATTGTGCTTCAATCCATCACCAAATAAGACCTTCTTGGTATTACCTCTTCCATTTGACAGACTGACAATTCCTTTTTCCAACAGTATTACCAAGAGCATTATTTTCAAAGGTCACATTACCTTTATCAACTATTTTCCATGTCAAAAACTTACTTTTGTCTCTTGACATGTGTCTGCAACAACCATTGTCAAGATATCAATGACTTCCTTAATTTTGAACATATAAAACAATATTACTCAGCTTTGATTTCTCCTTTTCTTTCAAAACCTTGTGTTCCTATCTTATTTACTCAATAACTGGCTCACTCTTCTTATTAAGTCTGCAATCAAATACTATATGCTAAAAAATTTGACAGTTATAATGTTGAATTAAATTATTCAAAGGAGAAAAGGAATTGTTGTACTTGGGTATGCTCAATATTTGTCCGATTTGCTAGTAATTTCTTCTTCTTGGCCCTAGTTGTATGTATGATTGATTTATCCTACAGTTTGTTTCCTTTGTCCATAATTGGTGCATGTAAAAAAATTTCCTAGAAATATATCTACATACCTACAAGAAAATCGATTTCTAATGAATTGTTGGGCTTCTCTCTATGCAATTTGATTTGCCTCTCCAACGATACTCTTTTGCTGAGAAATACTTCTCTTGATATTGCATTGTTGTTGTTGTGCACTCTCTTTGTATTTTTTGTTGTTGCATTGACTCATTATTGGTTGTTTATTTGTCACTATTTATGGTTTTTTTCATGAAGGTAGTTGACTTCTTTCCCTTTTTCTATGTTGTTGAGATAGATTCGGCCTCAAATCTAAGATTAGTTTGATTAGTGGAGACTCTTCGTGATTCTATAAGCTCATTTAAATTTTGTGTCCCCTTTCCAAACTTTTGATTAAAGCTCAAATCGGTATTTTCCTTTTCCAACTCTTTCCTTAGGAAAACAACTTCTCTTTAAAGCCTCTCACAAGCTTGATTATTCTCATTGAGTTGTTGGTTTAAAATCTCTTGTATTCTCTTGCCTTCTTCAATTTGTAGTAACAATGGTTCAACCACTTCAACTTTTTCTTTAATAAACAACTCCTTTTGAAATTTATTTTTCTTTCTCATCCTTTCAATCTTTTCAAGAGTGTTGACCATCTCTCCTTCTAAACCCACCTTGGCCTCTTCACCATCAAAATTAATGGCTTCAATTTCCATATTGTCTATAGCCATAAGCATGAATTCTTTTTTTCTCTCATCATAGGATTTGTTGCATTCACTTTTAGATGAGTTGTCATCTTGGGTGTAAGATATCTTATTCTTGGCCCTCTTCCTATATTTTTTTACTTTCCGGAACATTTCTCTTGGATCATATTATTTCTTCTTCTTTTCAGGACACTTGGAAGCATAATGAACAACTTTTCCACAATTGAAACATTTAAAAGGTAACTTACCTTTATATTTTCCTAAGCCTCTCTTGAGCTTCCTTATAAACTCGGCTTATTCTTCATCTAATTCCAGGGAAAATTTTAAGAACCCCCCTAAATTTATATGTATAATAAATGGGCGAATCCCCATGATACATAGGAAAAATGGAATGCAATTTTATTAATAATATAATATGTATATATAATTTTTTTGGCGAATCTCTCACGAGATTATATTATCTTGTAAAATCATGGAAAATCACCAATACAAATGGAAAATCACTAGTACAAAATGGTGAATCGTTGTCTAGTGGAGTTCGGGGTGTTGGTTCCAATGAAGATATGGTAGTTGAACCAGGAGTTGAAGGAATCAAACCACCGATACCAAGCATGGCACATGGTGACTCATGAGGGAAGTAGTTCTCATTCAGTTTGGAAAACACATTCTTCTAGTTTTGTTAAGCGTAGTGTTGTTTCTCATGCTACTACTAGCACTGATATTGAGTTTGGAGAGGATTTTGAGGAAGCATGGAAGGTAGCAGTGGTGGAGAATTACAAAGAGAACCCCATGATGGGCTCCATTTTTCCCTTTGTTATTTGGGCCTGCAAGATATTCTGTCCATTGAACCAACAATTAATTGTTCAACCAACAATCAACTTGACTGAGTTGATTAGGTACGAGTCAACTTAGACTAATATTCAAAACTATGCTTTGCACCATCCCATATTTATCACATTAACACTACACAACATTGTGCATTTGCACCCAACTCGCATGCATGCACAAAAAATTTTCAATAACATCTATAACCCTAACCAAGTGAGAATTTATCAACAATTTGCACCAAATTTTGTTATAGTGTTGAAAGTTTATAAGAAATTTAGATCCATGGTACCTTAAATAAATTTTGAGATAACCTCCACAAATTCGACCACAATAGAGAAAACTTGTGATAATTTTTAAACCTACAAAAATTAGGATTCATGTTCCTAGGAATGATCATAAGAAGTAGTTGACATATAGGTCGAGTTTTGAGCCTTGACACATTGATAATGAAATGGCTTAGGTCAAAACTCACACATTGACAAGTCATCAATGAAGAGAAGACAAGATCATTATGAATTACAAATACTCCAAACTTCCTACCAAATTCTACTTAGTTGTCCGCAACTCAGCTATACATAATCTTATAGTAAATGCAAATTCCACAAAGCCTTCTTCACATAGCTAATAAATGGCCATTGGAATAGAACCCCTTGTATAATAGTAATAGTAGCAATCAATAGATTATTTCATATTGAACTTCATAGCCATAACACTCCTATGTATTCAACTTTCATTGTCAAATATAGATAAAATCATAATTTTGATTGATACATTTAAATCATACTTGTGCACAATGTTGAATGCAATGCGAGTCAAGGAGTAAAGTCATTTTGACGTGTAATGATCTATAAAATAATGAAGAAACTTAGTAATGAATCACAACTTTCATGTTTGAAAAAATTATAAAGCTTTCATGAAAATCCATTGTTGTTATAGTTCCTTCTCTCAACCATGTTCCACATAAGCATGGAAAATTAAGTAATACTAGCATTTGCACAGAGAGGTGCAAAGTAACGCCGGGGAGTGGGGATACATCTTCCATGCGAGATAAAGATCATGTAGGTGATAAAGTTGGAGGCAATATGAATATTTTTGGAAGAATGGGTGGTTTGTTTATCAACTTTTGTGAGTTATCTGGAAAATTTCTTTGTTCTCTTCATGCCTACCTCTGAAACCTTCAAAAAAAAACCATCCACAAAATGCATATTCAACGACCTCTACAGAATATGTACCTAGTTCGTGAGAGGAGCATTAATCCTTGTTTTAAATATAATAAAGTGAAAGTATAAGATAGTGAACAACTTCAACTCCTCCCTAATCTTAAAAATTTTATATTTATCTAAATATTATCATTTCCATGAAATACAATTGGTCACAACTCTTTAATATAATAAAATAAAAAATTTAATTAAACAAATATATACATCAAAACATAATTGACCAAATTTCTATCTATTATCCAAACCCATCACCTTTCGTATCCCATTCATTTAAATCCACTTGGTTGCATTATCTTAAATTATAATATGCTCATATGTATAATACAAAGTGCTTCACCCTCAACTATAGTTTTTCTCCCCCTTCATTTGGGTTCTCTAGGTTGCATTGGTAGTGAATTCATGATATACTTACTATATAGTAACAAAAAAGACAAAGAAAACAATTGGTTCTATTTTAAGATAAGTTTGAGCTTTTAGAAAAGATGTAGCCAAAGGAAACAGACTAATTTAATTTTCATATAGGTAACCCTTTGAATGTAGACCATTCCTTGAAGAACATTTTTATTGATGAGGAATTTAATAAAATATTCCATTTTCGAACTAAAAATATTATTTATATAGATTTGTGTATGGGGTAAACAATAAATAAAAAAATTGACTAGCCTTGGGGTGGTCAATATTTATAAATTTTATTTATACTTGCTTTACCATGTATATCATATACCAATCAATCACAAACATGAAAATTTGTGGAATTCATAGTGATGATCTGCTCTGGAAACACAACCAACCTTTATTATTACCAATATTAACTTTTATATAGTAGTACATATGTAGATAAAATTTCCATCTTCCAAAGAGACAAACTTGCTTCGCCAACATGATGGCACATTCTTAACTACTAACATTTCTGATTGCTGAATGTAAGAAAGCTTTTTAATTACATATAATCTACTGCGAGGCTCGAACTCCTAGACTATGTTTCGTTTTACCATGTAACTATAGGTTGCAGTATTCTTCTTGTTTGAAGAGGAGTTGTCTATTATCAGAACTATCTTCCCTACCTATGATTCCTTGAAATAATTGCAAATTGGCTCATCATATGAAGACAACTTTCTGTTCTTGTCAATTAGAGTTGAATAGCTTCCCTGTGCACTCAGCAAAAACTTTGACCGATAGGAAACGTCCCACCCACCAACTATGAGGTCGCATAGAATTGTCGCTCTCGCCTGAACAACATAGATAGCTTGAATGTGAGAATTCAAAAACAAAGAAAAATATCAATCACATAGATCTTGAGGATGAAATCAATCTAAAATCCAACACCCATAAAATTTATATCCAAAACTAAAACTCATAAAATTTGGAAGTATATTGGAAACAAAACTAAGGCGAAAGAGCTAAATTTGAATGCAGGAACTGACACAAAATCTGCAAACTTGAGCAATTTTTGACGTACATTACCTCCACTCCCTTGATCTCAAGATTGATTTTCTCCCCAGCTTTAATGGAGAACTTTACTGCAGGATTGTGAGGTCCATAATCTACATATTTGGTCCTGCTAAGTCCCCCATACTGTATAGGCACATTCTCTGGAGATATAAATCTGCAAGTAAAATCAAGTATTAAATAATTTTCTAGGAAATTTTCATTGAATATATCCTTCATTCTATCATATATAATCAGAGTCTTCAATTGAGGTTGAAAATATTTTATTAAATAAGTTTCTAGGAAATTTTCATTAAATATATCCTTCATTCTATTATATATAATCAGAGTCTTCAATTGAGGTTGAGCATATTTTCACTACATCAGAGAAGGAATTTCACATACTTGTAGAAGGTCTTTGTGACTTTTCCTTCACATGCAATTACAAATTTTCTCTTGGTACGTTGTGTCAAGAAAGGGCTTAACATGGAGTACAGTGCACTGAAATACCATGGGACATTGATGAACACCGAGAGAATGTTAATTAAGAGGTGATTGGTCTATTTGATAAACTGAGTATAATATCCTCGCCCTTATAGGGCCCAACAAAATCCCACGCTTGCAAACTGAATATAGAAAAAAGACTTAATTACATATGGAATACTTGAAAATTATCAAGATTGGAGAAACTCTTCAACATTGTACTTGAAATCGGATCATTTTGAATTCTGGCAAAGGCAACAGCAATCGGAAGTCACAACTCAAAGGTAGTATGTTTAAGGATATTTAGTCTACAATTGATGAGATTGGAATTCAAGTCCTAGAAAGATAAAATAGTCCATTACTATACTTCATTCATAGAGTGATTTCATTTTCTTCAAAGTTTTAGGATAAGATAGAAATAAAGGGTTTCCTCCGTAAGTTTCTTGTGAAAATCCTAATTCCCTCACTGTATTATGTGACAGTGGGGGCTACCTTAACACAAGGGGTTATATTTGTCACCATATTGTTGAGACTTTGTTTAGTTCCATACTAGTAGGTGCCTTGTTAAACCCCGTTGGGTAAGGTGCACTAATCTATGCCAATGGGCTTATTTGGGAATCTGGATACCATCTTCAAATGTGATGAAGCATCCTTGGGTTTCCTATGATATTTCCCTTTGAAACAAAAACAGTGACCATTACATTGACCATGAAAAAGAGAACCCTTGAGGGCATATTGTGACCATACAAAGAAATGACTATATACGCTCCTCCATCTCTAAACCATGTAATTCTAGGTGAAAAATACAATTAGGCTGAACTTTAAAAGGTCACAAAGGTCCACTGACTCAACTATAGCATGGGGAAGCAAAGTTTTTGGGGGTGTGTGAAAGTGCCAAAAATATAGGTATGCACTATGCTTAAAGTTTCAATAGAATTTTTGTATAATTAAGTTCAGATTTATGACCACACATTTGAAAATAAATATGGGAACCGATATTCAGGATATATCTACTTTTTCTTTGCCTTCAAAGTCCACATATTTACCTTTTTGTCGAAACTGACTCATTTTCACAAATATGGTTTTCCAAATTCCATCTGTTATTGTGAATCCATTTAGAAAGATAAATGACTTATCACCATTGGTTATGGAAATGATAGATAGTTTCAAAGTCCACATCTTGAGATTTTTTTTAGAACTGACTCATTTTTATAAATATGGTTTTTGTATTCCATCTATTATTGTGAATCCATTTAGAAAGATAAACACAGAGGTGACGATACGAAATCGATTATTCAATTTTTCCTTTCTTCTTGAAATATTATGAAGTGGTGATGATATTTCAATGATTATAGTGCAGAGGACCTATGATCTACACTCTGAGTTTGAGAATACATAACACACATCCATAATACAATGTCTTGTTGTGAAATATTGGATTACGATTTTTGTATACTGCTGCCTCGAGGCCTTATCTTTTTTAGACTGAGTGCTCCTTTACTGATCCTCCTAACTTCATAGGTCCTCCTCCAGACTAATTTGAGGGCACCTTCATAGGTATTGTAATGTCCAATCTCATGTGTCATTGAATCTACTAATGTGAAATATCCACTGTAAGTCCTTTCCCATTTCCTCATTACCTAGTTTCAACAAGATCCCTTCTTTTTCAACAAGATTTTTCATTACCTAGTTTCAATGGTATCCCTTCCTTTTCAACAAGATTGTATGATTAGCCATTCAACCTAACAAATGATTTACCTTCCTTCTCAAATTCTAAAATACGACTTCACTGAATTATTGCATCATTAGTTCCCACAACTATTAACAACTTTATTATTGAGAAAATATATAAAGAGTTTGGAATCTCCTTCAATATTGATTTTACTGGACCCAATTCTCTCTTGTTTTGTCAATCCTGAAATAATCATTTGTTCTCTTCCATATTGTTTATTCATTCTTCGAAGTATATGTAGAAGACCAGCTTGATTTTACCTTGGTAGTCTCTAATTATGTCCCCTTCCCCTGCTATATCCAAGCTTCCTTTCTAAGCCCCATCGAAGTTAACCTTGCACCACCCAAGCATAGCAATATTTTTTAGGTTTCCATCTACATATTCATCTCTTTGATCAAGTTTATTTCTTCTGATTGGGATGAGATTATTTTTTATTAATTGTTTACCTTCACTGACTCTATTTTTTCTCTTTTGAGATGAAACCACACTTATGCAGGGGGTAATATTTTGCTCATAAAAGTCATAAGATTCCTGTTTTTCCATAGATTCCACCACAACAATTCTTGCATTGTATTCACCATTAGAATGGGTTGCTTTGTCCAAGTACTCCATAAAAAACATACCTTAGATGCACAGGCACTCTTGCATAGGGGACTGCTACTTTATTTTGCCTCCAATCATACATTACACATCGCATGACCAATATTTCCTTTGAATTTCAAGGCTTCTATCATGATTTTTCAGAAAATTGGATTCCATACCTTTCTCCAGAATTTAGCTATACCATTGGATTGTGTATATTTCTATGGAATTTGTGTTGGAATAATTCCTTTTTCTATACAAGCACACCATGTCTCCTTATTTGACACCGTGACTACCATTTGTATCTGTGTTCCAGCCAAGACTCTCCTCCCCTTTCCTCTAGAGAAATATTCTTAGGGATAGAATTGCTTCCATTGTGGAACTTATTTCCTCTTCAATCTCAATGGACTAATTAGAGATCATTTTCTAGATTTACAATGAGTTGGATAGGCCTTGATTTTCTTCCTCGTAGTCAATGCTGAGATTTAAAAAACTATGATTCAAGAAACAAAACTGGAAATGCGCTGACACAAGGAAAACTTGAGAAAGTTTTTTTCACTTACTGAAACACCACACAAATACATGTTAAATCCTTATACCTGTCAGTGTTGCATAGACTCTCTTAATCAATAAGGAAAAATAAAATAGCAATTGGAAGACATAGGCACCGGAAACAATAGCTTACAGTCATTTCACTGGTAAGACTGACATAGTGTTAAACCATTGACTAGGTTTCCATTCTAGCTGTAGTCTTCTCTGACACACAAATGCTAGGAACCTCAGAAAGATAGAGGCCTAGTGGAAGCCTCGAGTGATTTTGATGAAGTAGATATCCTTCATGCACCTGAGCCAAAGGAAGACCATTCCTTGCAGTGTAGCCCATCTGGACATGTTTTTTTAACCCTTTCAAAAGTGAGAAAGGCAAAGGAAAGAAAATTTCCATGTACTCATTATACATAAGGTTTTGTAGGAATACTATTGCATTTTCACAGTACGAGTAACTGATAATTGAATGTCCATACTCAAATATTTTGTGGGAAAATATTGTATTGTTTAATACAAAATATATAAAACTAGATCTGCCTAAAGATCTCTATTAGATCCCTATATAAAAGGATCCTCTATGTAAAATATGTATTGTAACTTTTAGCCTTTTTCAATCTGGGCTGAAGATATATGTAATTTGACACCATTTGAAACTAGCAACCATATGTTAAGTAATAAATATCTAGAGATGCATTAGAAATTCCAATTTTTGGTGTGCCGAAATTCTCAAAACACCAAATCTACGAGGACATATAACATCATCCTTCTGATCATTTACAGTCATTCAAATAGATTGTTCTAGAAAAGCTTGGAAAAGGGAAAAAAAATTGTGTTTTGAGCAATTACAGACCTTTCTTGCTACCATATTTGGGTAGTTATCTTGAATAAGTGCAAGAATTTGGTTTGATGCAACTCTCAATTCTCTCTTAGGCATATTCTTAAGATATGTGATCTGAATCATGGCATTGACACCAACAGACTTGAAATAAAGGAGCTTGATTCCCTTCTCCAGAATTTGGACCCTCCATCTCATAAAATTCTTCAGCTTCTCATCATCTCCAAATATATTTTGGTAGAGCTCCTTGTCTCAAAAAATCCCATAAGCATTGTAGCACACAGGGTGGCCCACTTTATCATAAAAATGCATGAAGGCCATTGAATTCAGATTCTCATCAAATTTCAGATCCTCTTCAACTAAACTGTCAGCTCCAAATGCCTTCCTCCATGCCACACTATTCTACAACATGATGAATGCATCATTCACCCTGAAATATCTGGCACGAATAAATTTTGAATACCTTGCTACTAAATGTTAGGCAAGCCCTACTACTACTGACTATTAGACCCACTTAAACTATATATACCTTTGATAAAAGGTATATACCTCCATCTCCATTTTCAGGTTTCTATAGTAAACATCCTCCAAACTCCATTTCCTCTACCATTTTCATATCTTTTCTGAGTGAATTTTTCTAAAAATCTCATATTACCGTTCATTTTTCTCATGGAAAAAAAATAGAAATATCTACAGAGAATTTAATAGGGGCATTGTTTTCTACAAATACTTCTTATGGGAAAGTAAGAGGGCTAACCCTAAACATAATCATTTTGATTTCTCTTACCTTTAAACCTTCAGGGGAAACTCGACCTTAGAAGGAGCACCTCATCTTTCATCCTGCTCTCCATCAATGGAGCTTGAAGAGTCATCTTGCAAATAACTGAATCCATGTTCTCTAATCCAATCAATGGAGATGAGGGATAACAAGAAAATAGATACCACTTAATCATAGAACGAATGAATTTCACACCATAGATGATGAACTAAGTGGGAGTGTTAGAATTGGCAGTGTAATCATATGGGATTGTAACTTCCATTTAATCATGTTTAGCTACCAAGAAAGATTATAACTGCCATGCAGTCATGGTTTTCATTGTCTAACTCCCATAAATAAAGGGTATTATTGTTATTTTTCACGATGGAGGGTTTCATAAGGTGTTATTCTTGTAACATTCTCTTAGATGTGATGATGACCAATATAGAATTTTTCAGTTATGTGATTAATAAACAGAAGAAAGGAATTTAAATTTGCCCAACTCATGTGTCTTAGTTGTCCCCGAATTTTACCATCCTTATCTGCAAAACAATGGCCCAAAATGGTCAACTGAAGCGTTACCAAGTTACCAAGGCCGTTCTTAAATCATTAAGAATTAGGAATCCTTTAGAAGCATATTCTAGTGATCTTTGCTATTATTTCATAAAGACTTGTTCTGCATCGTAGAAAGGTTGAAATGAACAGCAGCAAGAAGAAATGCAAACATGTTATTAAAAAAGTGTTGATAAACACTGGATCAGATCCAGGTGCCATGGTACAATAACAATATCGCAAAATACTTTTGATGTTCAACTATGGAAACATAATTTACATTACAACACCATCATGACTCTTACACAACCATATTTATGGAAACGATTTGATGTTGTGAAGCTATTAAAGGAAGAAATAGCATGGTAACTATAATAAGGTGAACTTCTTTTCACTTATTTAAAATATTATTCCTTCTCATGCCTTCAAAATCTGGATATTGAAAGGAATATGTGCGAGTTGCAACCACCCTGCTGAATCTGTTAAAATTATAACCATCAACATGAAGAGAAACATTAGAAAAAATCCATTCCCCATGTCATGCCCATGCCATGCCATGAATCTGTCTGTAGCAGAATCCCACAAGTAGTAGCAGTGGCACCCTGTATTTACCTGATAGCTCCATTGATTGGAGAGGAGGTCCACTCTAGAACTTGCCACCTAGTATTGATGTAGAAATGTTGTCTTGTTTTAAATTTGTACAAGGAGAGATACATTTTTAGTAAATGCATCTTTTCAAATCTGGTAGTTATAACTTATAAGTCCAAATCAAATATAACCCAAAGAACCATCTTGTTCTATAGGCATGACAAATCTAGCCAGATATAAATTACTGGCAAGTTGTTCGTGGATGTGATGAAGTCAATTATGACTGAAACAGTTTTCACCCTAGATGAACCTTGACCTAATCTTACTTTCAATCATGAAATGTGGCCAGAATGGACAAGACAAAGGGATGAATTGGCTCTGGATTATAAAAAAATCTAAGCATTGAACTCTGTATTAAACTCAATCCTAGTTCAGTGCCACACACAATTCACAATAGTAATAAACACCTGCACAGCTAGGAAACCTATGACAGCCCGACAGCAAGATCCCTAGAACATATATAGTATATATATATTTTTAAATTTCTTATTAGGTGGGAGGTAGGCCTTTACGTAATTGGTTCCTTGATTTTGGTGCTTTAAAGTACATGACCATCAAGAAGGATTGGTTTATTACCTTCGTTGAAGCCAAATCAAAAATAGAAACTATAGTCTTTGGGTTTGGTGGGGTGCATTTTGTGGAAAATTGTGGGGATGTTCAAATGAAATTGTTAGATGACAAGAAGTGTACTTTTGAGAATGTGCATTACATACCATTGACCAGATATGGATACAAATATTCTCTCAATTAGTGAGATAACAATATAGAGTCCATATTTGGAGGCCTCATTTAGTGTTGAAAATTGTTTTGTGAAAGATAAAGGTAATGGTTAGGTGATTGCATCGGTACTAAAATAGAATGGGTTGTATAGTCTTGTGGATGTTGATGTGGAAAAATCACATGCTTAGATAGCTAGTATTAACATTCATAGCATTTCTTTATGGAATCAAATTTATTAGCACCTTAACTTCCCTTTAGAGAAAACCTAAGATGGTTAGTGGTTTACTTTCAGTTTAGGAGGAGAAAGATGCATGTGCAACATGATTGCCTTGAAAATAGTGTTGGAAGATCTTTGGTGAAGAAAAAGTATGGAGTGTGATGTGAAGTTTGGTATTAGTCCGTTGTGATCCTTTGTGGACCCATGAAGACACTTTCAGTATCTAATGCAAGGCATTTTCTTCTTGTTGTTGACATATTTAGGAAAATGTGCATGTTTTTCTTAATAATAAATTTTGTTGCATTTGTTGAGTTCAAGAACTTAAGAGAGGAATGGAGAATGAATTCGAGAAGAGAATCAAGTCCTTCAATTAGTTAAGGAAAGAGAGTTTGCATCAAATGAATTTGCCATTTTTTACACAAGTGAAGGTATTTAAAGGAAAAGACAATTCTACACTTTATTTACTTGAATAGAATGGGTTGGTTGGATGAGGAAATAGGATAGTGCTGGAGATTTCTAAATGTATATTTTTCGAAGGCAATGGATTTCCAAGTAAGTATTGGGTTGAAGCATAAATGAAAAAATTGCCAAAAGGTCACGAGTCCAAACCAAAAACAGATTTTCACCTAGAAAAAATCATGTTGTTTAGTATATACTAAAAACCATGACATTATGATTTTTTGGGAAAAATATGTCCTTTGACCTAAGAGAGTGCCAAGAAATAATTAATTTACCTTTGTAGTGGTGGGTCAAAAAATTATTCTTAGGAGGGTCAAAAAATCTTTCTGATAGCCATCAAATATTTTTTCTTAAAGTTTGGACCAATTTCCGTCTAAGGTTTTTGTTGGAAAATATGGTATCCATGGTCAGTATTTTCATCTTGGAAAAGAAATGGGAAATTCAAATTTTTAAATTTTCCTCCAAATTTATTTCAAGTTGGCCTCATGATGTTTTAGGTCAGTTGGGCCTCGAAGAGGCACCCATTCAACTGCTAGTTGAAGGCTACATAAAGGAGATCATTTCTCCTCATTTGGGCACATCAGACTTGTGCATCTATGATCCAACGAAATTACAGGAAGGTCCAAAATTTTAGGAGTGAGGTCAAAATTTCAGGTGTCTGGTTTTTGTCATGACACTTGATTATGATCTTGGTTACTGGTTTGGCTATTATTTTTCTATGGTTATTTATGATGTATTGATGAACCTGTAACTCTCTCTCTCTCTCTCTCTCTCTCTCTTTCATAAGGAAACATTTATGGGTTTTACCCTAGCCTCAGGCCTAATTTCTATGTCTCTTGTCTTATGGCTTCTTGGTGTTTCTACTGTGATTTATTAATTCTCTTTTATGTTAATGAATGATTTTATTATAATTGGTAATGAAATAAATGTTATGTGATGATAATAATGATTTGAAGCTGTAAAATTGAATAAGGAAATTGTGCTAGTTATGCCCTTGTCAAAAAATATGCATGGTATTAGAGCTAAGGGGGCGTTGAAGAACAATTGAAGCTCTTGAGAAGGTTGAATTTTTGTGGCTCACTAACCCTTGTTGTGCGAAGTCTCCTAATGCACTATGCAAAGCTCCCTTGGTGTGCAAAATTTCCTATGTGAATCCTTGCTCTGTGATCCAGATTTGTGGAAGCATGAAGGGTAGCAAAAATTTTATGTGGGAGAGGCCTAGTATAGGCCTATAGTATCTCCTTTCTGTTTCAGGCCTAGATTATGAGGTCTGAGATCATGATCGAAAGTCTCTATCTAAGGTAATCCAAAGATGTGTATGCACAACACTCGAAAAGTCTTAGAAAATTATGTAAGCCTTGTGATATATGTCACAAATATAAGGCACAATACTCGTGGCATTCTTTTTTTCTTCGAAAATTCTGAATCTTATGGTTAAAGGCTATGTTACATCTTTTTGATAACAAATTTGATGAAAAAAATGTTGTCCTCATTGTAGGCATCCCATAATATCAACCTTCACAAGATTTGTATTAGTCTCTATGATTTGAGTTTTGTAGTAGTTCATGAGAAGATCATGTAGTAGTCTCTATTGACTCTCAGTAGAATCTATGAAGATCAACTATGGAAAATTCATGAAATTTAAAACTAGAATCTCTGTGGATGTGTCAAATCATGCGAATCATGGCTATGCAGGTGAAGGTTGTGTAAAATACAAAGTGAGCAAACCTCTCTCTGTGGATGATCTAATTTTTGTGCATTGATAAGGATCTAATCCTAAGTTATTTTGTTATGGCATCTTTTTGTGGACCTAAAGTCATGGAACCATGCAAAAGTCTTGAATATTATTCACTAAGTCTGTGCTCCCCCATGTAAAAGGTTGGATCTGAATTTCCTTACTTGTGGAATCCATTCTAGGTATCCAATTTAGTTGGAAGGTCTGTTGTATCAAATATGAAAGTGGCCTATTGAGGCAAAGACAAAAAATCCTAGCCTATCTTGAGAAGATAAGAACGTAAGCATTTCTAACAAAAAGATCAAGTATGGTATGAAATATATACATATTTAGTATATACCTAAAATTGTTATTGTATTGCAACCATTATATACAATGGGTTGGTATCATGGGGGGTTTTCTTTCAACACATTTATTTATAGCCTCTCACTGTATCTCATCCATATTTTGGCACACCCAACCAAGCAGACTTCCTAAGCTAATTGATGTCTCCTTTGCATACCATTCAAGAATTTTTGGTAGAAGGACCTTCTTGCTATTCTGGATGTCAATGCTTGCTAGAAGAAACTCCTTTTTAGCCATTTCCAGCTCATTGTACACATATTTTTTTGTATAGACATGGACCTGTATATAAAAGAGTGTTAGTAGTGGCAATACAAAGTTAAAAACACTTGCTGGCAGTTGGAGACATCAAAAATATGCTGCTTTTTGAAATGGTAACTCGTAATTTTGTTGTAGTAGGTAATACTTGGGGAGTCACTGGCAGCATGTAGAGAACAAAACATACATCAATGAAGTTATACATGGTAAAAATATGATCCTGCATGTCATCATTTCAGACCTCAAATTTTGCAAGTAATTTATTCAAATATTTTACAAACTAGCTTAAGGATGCTTTGTGGACTGATTGGAAAGAACAAAAGGAAAAGCAATAAAATAATACCATGTTTCAACTCATAATAAAATGCCACATACCGCAGGATCAGAGAATTCTCCACTGCAAAGAGAAAAACAGACAAATGGTTCAGAACCATCAAGACCAAATGTCCGTCCAAATGTACGTCGCTCCTCTCCTGTTTTAAACCTTGTTCTAGTAGAAATAAGTGCTTGAAGATACTGAAAATAGGAAACAAAAATTAATTAGTGTTTTGAAATTATTTGATGTAAAATAAAGATTACGATACCCATGATTAATTCTCATTACATACTTCAAAGTGGTCAAGAGATACTATGTAATAAAACAAAAACTGCTAAGAAGAAAAGATTACAGACGATGGAAATACCTGTGCAGAACGGGACATCTTGTAGCAAAGAATGGATTGCTCTATGAAATTGGCACTGATAGAATGTCCCCCAACCTTGTAAGAAGCCTAAAGATAAATTTCAAAAAAGCATAATCATACATGCAATTGTCAATTATGATGCACATTGATGATTTTCAAACATATATGTTTATATTTTATTTGTGTAAGTCAGGCTTGAGGATTCAAAGTTTTAGGCAATAGGAGATTAAAATACAATGACAAAGGGACGCATGCAAATAAACCCTACAGATTGAGCCCTCGACTTAAGCAAGCCATCTAAAAAACTTGGTCATAGATGTTAGCTGTTAATGTTGTTAACACATGACCAGTAATACTTTTACCAAAAACAAAAAACCAAATTTAAAAATTGCAGTTGAGATGTATATCCTTTTACAACATATAGTAGCTCTAGAAACTTCATTCATCCCTACAGTACAATATCAGTAGGATTTGATGTGATTATTAATTGCTAAATAATTAAGTATTTGTATCCATGCGTTAGAGGTTTTGAGCTCCATCCCTCCTCAACATCCCTACGCAGTAATAAGTCTATTAAGAAAACTATCAAATGATAAAATTAGTAATAGATGATACTTTGTATAAGACCCTGGTTAAGTTTTGGTTTAGGATCCATATCCACGTGTGATAGGTGCTCTTTCTGACAATAAAAAAAATATAAACCATAGGGCCTCACAACTTCCACGCCACCATACAAGCACATGAGCAAACCATACCCAAGATATATGTCACAGGAACATATATACATCCATGTATGAGCACACCAATACACATTGTCATACAATCAAATGAGTAGACCATTACTAACACACTTTTATATACGAGTCCATGTCTATACAGAAAATGAGTTGTCTATACACATTGTCATACAAACAAATGAGCAGACCGAGACAGAGATAAGCAGAGATGCCCTACAAAGTATTTCATCTATCATGTGTAGCAAAGTTAAGGCAACATTCACGCAGACTAGAAATGAAGCAGAGAAGCCCTACAAAACACAGCTCAGCCACCATACTAAATAGACACTACCATAGATAAAATACCATATAATGTAGACCAGAATTAGGGCATAGACACCATACCTAGCACATCTGAGACGTCATACAAAATACAAGGAAAAAAAACAAAGAAACTATAGGAGAAGCCTGAACTTTGATCACATAAATTTATGTACAATTCTAAAAACACACAAAGATCTCATTTCTATATTAATTTAAGAGAGACATTTACCCTTTGAAACAACTGCATCCTCCGCATATTATTATGTGGTATTCCATATGCTAAATATGCCTGCAATGACAACAAACAAAGAGAATTACCCATTTAGAACAACTGATATTTTCAACTGCATTTTCTGAGTTATTATCTGCATACTCAAATGATAAGATTCCAAACAAATCAAAAGGGTTCAACAGAGTTCAACATGATCTATACGATTGGGAACGGTGATGGCAACGCCTCGTGCACACTCCAACTCATACGCTGCTAGATTCAGTTCTATAATTTATCATATGCTTATGCCCATGGCTGCCTTGAAGCAAGCAGTGTCAGGTGTATTCTTGGCAGCCCTCGTTGTCTCCATCCTTGTTGTTAATATTTTGTCAACAATGCTATCTCCTGGACAACATTTCATCCCATTTTCACCCATGTTGATGATCAATAGGAGAAAAGATGTAGATATCTGGAATGTGGAGCAGTGTATTGTGGACTGGAAGCCCTGCCAATGGTGGAAATCCAAGCCTTTAACACCTCTGCGATAGAAGATCAATGGATACATCAAATTGGAATGCTACAGTGGTCTCAATCAGATGCGAAGAGATTTATGTGATGGCATTGGCATTGATCATTTATTAAATGCAACATTTGTTCTGCCAAACATTGAAATAGCTGCATACTGGAATGATACAAGTGGTTTTGCAGATATATTTGATGTAGACTATTTTATCCAACAAATAGAAGGTTTTTTACATGTTTTGAAAGAGCTACCAGAGGACTTGGCAGGAAGGAACCAGTGAGGGTTGATTGCCATCAATGGAAAGGGCATTTTGACTATGTTGAATCCGTTCTTCCTGCTTTGCTTGACCATATTTTCATTGATTTTACCCCAGCAATGAGCCAAAGATCAGATCGCTACCCAATTTATGCCAAGGCAGGCCGTTGTTTCACCTTGGGGAAAGCCCACCAAAACTGGATTTCGAACTTCCTAATTTTCTTGACCATATTTTCATTGCTATTACCCTTAGCAATGAGCCAAAGATCAGATCGTTACCCAATTTATGCCAAGGCAGCCCGCTGTTTCACGGAAAGCCCACTAAAACTAGATTTCGAATAGTAGTGGGGAGACACAGAAATCAGTTTCTGGCACATTTCATGATACACATAATCTGGCACACATTTCATGATGCAAACCCTAGAATAATCCAACTTCCAACCCTCAAACTAGTAAAAAAATGGAGCCGAACGTCACTCCAATTCCTGTCCGACCAAGTAAATGCCGGCGAATTCCAATCATCTCCGACTTTCAAGCCTCAACCTAGTAAAAATGGGGGCGAATGTCACTCCAATCCCCCTCCAACTAGTAAATCCAGGGCGAATGCAATTCAAATTTGCTCCAAACTAGAAAATCGGGAGGCGAATTCCAACTTTTAATGTTTATGCGCATTTATGTTTCTGGGCTAAAAGTTAATAATTAATTATTTTTAAATAATTATAGGGCTAACTATATAAAACTATATAAAAGAGGTTTAATATAAAAAAAAATCCCCACTAAAATTTAAAACCCTTTAAAATTCGCCCCTAAAATTTTCCATGTTTAATTCACAACAAGAATCATCATTCTCTTCCTTGGGCTTCTTATCTTCTTTGAATGTTGACTCTTTTGCTACAAGCTTTCCATTTGAGATTCTCATCTCATAAGAAATGAGTGTACCAAGTAGCTATTCCAAATTAGTGAGAGTCTTCAACTCTGTCATCTCCTCAATTTTTTATACCTTGGGATTAAATATTCCAGGGATAGATCTCAACACCTTTTGAACTACTATGGGTTCTTCTAGTTTCTCATCAAGGCCTCTTATAGTGTTCACAACTTCATCAACTCTCAAGAAGTACTTTGCAATATCTTCATCATCATGCATATTTAAAGACTCAAATTTTATTCTAAAACCTTGAAGTTTAGCTTTCTTTACTTTTATATCTCTTTCATAACAAATTCTCATATTGTCCCAAATAGCTTTGGAAATTGTGCAATCCATGACCTTCACTATTTATGTTTTAGGTAGGCTAGTAAGCAGTGCATTCATGGCCTTTACATTACATATGAACTCAATATTTTAATATTTAGTAATCATTGTTGGAGGATTTTGATAGTATTATTCCACAACATCTCATACATCATCTCTAAGTGATTGAATGTAGGTCTTCATCCTTACTTTACAAAATACATATTTTGTTCCATTGAACATAGGTTCCCTATTGGCGAATCCTCCTTCCTGGTTTTCCATGGTTATTGATCTTTCTTCTAGTTGTTAAACTAATCTGAAGTAACCTATTGGCTCTGATACCAATTTTTAGAAACTAGGACAATACTAAGAGGGAGGGGTGAATAGTATTGTAGGAATTTAACAACTTTCTTTCACTTGCAATGATACTAAACCATAAATAAGTGCTTCAGAAATTAATTCATATGAGTATGAAAAGAATCAAGATAACTATCACAAATAGTATGCACATATTCTTCAAAATATTCTTCAATATCTTCATAAGAGCAAGCTTGAACTTGATATTACAAATTTCTCTAGCTACAACTAGTAGGAAGCAACTACTCCTTGTTTTATCAGCTACAATTGAAAGGAGATTCAACTCTTAAGTTTATAAGTTACTACTAAAAGGAGCTTCAACCCCTAATTATTTATTAGCAACTACTGGAAGGAGATACAACCCCTGATTTGCAAGATATAACTTGCATTACCTTAATGATTCATCTTTCATACTATTTTCATACTCAAATCATGAAGTCGGCTCTTTTTAACATAAATCAAATTGTTTTTCACTTCAACCACCATCACCAATATCTTCAACAATATTTCATTACTGAACACACCAACAGTATCACCCATACACACTCTCAATCCTTACTCCTCACTCCTTGCTTTGAAAAATTCACTCTGCTTATAAAGAAATTTAGACTGTTATTTTTGGAACTGAAACTCTGTTATTTTTCACTTTAATATTTTCATGAATCTCTTTATTTTTTCATTTTTCCTACTTAAAATATGTATTTTGAACTTGATTTCCAAGTCAACAAACACTTTTTTATTGTTTCCATAAGAATAACTAAATTAAACTGTTATTTTCCTCAATTATGGTGAGTTACAGGATTTAGTAGAGGTTCATCTATTTTTAGTGAATTCCAACTTTGGTTGAACTGCAAAATCTGTCATTAATTTCTTCCATGTTGCTAACTTAATCCCAAGTCATTCATGCCTACATTTTTAAACTTTATCTCCTTTTATGTTTGGCATATCTATCAAATTCATATATATTCCCGAGTTCTTTTAATAAAAACATTGCATATAATCTTTCATTGGTTATTTTGTATTATAGCCCTAAGGGTTTAACACAATAGTTGATCTCTACTTAGCTCTTGGTCACTTACCAGCTGGAAATGTGTTCAAGCTTAAGGCACTAAGCCTTTTTCATCATGCACGTGACCTTTTACCCTGTAACTAGCTCGAAGGCCCTTGGTCATAATATACATAAAAATGTCGCAAAACCATGTCTTGGAGTGCTTTCTATTTTTTGATGGAGTTGTCACATGAAGGTAATTTTTCTCTCTCAGGCCTGTCATCCCATCCATTTACCTCTTTGTGCATTTTTTTCCCTCTATAATTTTTCTTCTCGAATGATGTGTTGTGTAGGGCCACCCTACGCCTTACTTGTGCTCATTTCATTAGTCCTGCACTGATAACTACATTGATTGACCCCATCAATAACTATATTATAAGGCCCATTTTTCTATCCTCCAGCCTATAATTTCCTCTTTTCTCACATGAATTAATATATTTTTGGCTAAAATGTTCTTTATAGGGAGACTAAAGGATGTTTATCATACTTTGTGGCCTAATGTGGTTAATATGCAGGAAAAGAGAATTTTTTAGTGCATTTACTATGTAGAGGCAAATTTGAGGCAGCTAGAGGATATGTAGGAGGATTTTCCCCTACATTTACTCACCTACAACTCAACTCGATCCCTAAAATCACTCGACTACGACTCGAGGATATACTAGTGGCTAATGCACTCAAGGAATTTCGAGGATATAAGGGAGCTAGATCCACTTTTTTCGAGATTTGGGAAGGAAGCAGTCCTCTTTCCAAGGAAGTTTCCCCTCAATAATTTTTGCATGAATAAACAAGCCCAAGGGCTCAATAGGATTTGAACTTTTGGAGCGAAAATGAGCTATTGAGAGCTAGGAAGCTTGAGATTGTTATTTTCATTCCATGATGTAATTGAACTATATTTTATGTCAATGAAAAGCGTACTATTATCTTTCATTTGATTTTGTTTCAAAGGAATAAGTCTCCTTGGGCTAGGGCCAACCCAGAGGCTCTAGTCTCTCTTTATGTATTTTATTTGTGCATTTACTTTGAGTAGCACCATCTCTTATATTACTTGATATAATTTTACTTGCAAAATTTTTTGGTGCAGGTATGGTTACCACCTCTCTTATGGAAGTGTGGTTGAAGAATATGCATTAGCAAGCCAAAAACATGTGGTTATTTTCCTTTATTGTTATTAGACCTTATATTAATGTTTATACATACTATGTTTTGCATACTTAAGAGTTAAATCACAATTCCCTTTAAGATTTCATGGATGTAGCGTAGTTGCATGTTGCAAGTGATAATGTATTTTGATGCAATAAAATTCAAATCATCCTTCTTTCCACTTAGTTTCATAAAATTCAACTCATCATTTCTGACTAGTACATTTTGTTGTAATTTGATCATTAGTTTGGCACTCTTTTCAAGTTGCAAAGAGTATTATTTGTTTGGTTTGCAGGTACTACTAGTGGCTTGCAGGGTTGCACTTTCATCCTATATTCCTTCTATCATCATCTGACTCTTCCTCCTCACCTTACAGTTCCCTCAAACCGTTATCACTGAAATTACATTTTTGGTTCGTTGAAGGACACCATGTGCATTTTTTTTTGCGCAAGATGGACCTTTAAGAGGCGCTAAGATTGGAAAAAGCTTCATAAAACCTTCATATACCTTAATATACCTTTTACCACCTTTATATCACATTTTTTATCCTCAGAATGCTCATGGATCCAATCCTGTAGCAAAACCAGACAATCTTGTAGAAAAGCAAGGCAATCTTGTAGCAATATTGTAACATCATGTAGCATCGTGTAAACTCAACCATATTTGATCCTTGTCTCTTAGGATTTAATAATTACCCCTCAAATCAAAAACCATGATTGAGGAGGACTAAAGACCACTTTATACCTACCCTTTCTTCACTACAACACAATTATGCAATTATCAACCTGATGTTCAAAGGCATGTAGCCGCCACATCTCTTCTCAGAGATAAGCTACCATTGCCAAAGCTATTTTATTTTCCATTATGTCTGTAAGGATTTTTCAGTATTTGATATTAATGAAATGAAGTGTTATTCCTCTTGCATCTCTAAGTTTATGTTTATTTATGTATTTTATTGTGTTCCTGCATAAGTCTGGGTTAGTGGTATTAGAGCGGTCTGCTCTTTCTCGATCTTTCTTTTCATGTCCCCAGCGAGGTCGGGGTATAAGGAGTTAGGGCTTGATCTAGTCGAACCTTTGCAAGATCAGCCTCGCAAACCCCGATGGCCTCCCGTGGTGGAAGAAAAGAAAGATGAGTGAGCAGGATATAGTATCAAAATATTTCTTGAGGAGGCCCTTGAGAAACAAAGGAATGCAATGATGGATAACTATTCCCAGATCCTTCAACAGCTACCAACCAGCAGTACAACTTCATCCAGCAGCCGCTCTGGAGGTGCCACTCCTTTTAAGGTACAATTAAACTTTGGCATTCCCATATTTGAGGGCCAAATAGATGCATATTTTGTAGATAGATGGTTGAATCTATTAGAAGGATACTTCTAATTTCATGATTTTTATAATCAGGGAAATATTAATTTTTCACTCCTCAAAGTCGCCC